>PVHP010049294.1:0-12080 GCA_004024765.1 Zapus hudsonius
ACACTTTCTTCATGAATGGAAAGATGATATTTTGCAAATGCGTAGGAGCATGTGACTTTTTCTTGAAAGTGTATTTTGAGAAGTAGTGTATATCACTCCAATAACAAAGCATTCAGTTTCTATGAGATCTTCCAAATATTGTGTCCCTGCTGTATTGTCCACTTATCACAGAGACTGCAGCAGCAGGGTGGAGGACAATGAGTAACAGCTTTCAGCCCCATAAAAGATTTGAGATGTGAGAATTAATTCTTTGTGATTATGTGTTAACACATCAAAATCAATTTCCTTTATTTTTGCTTATAAAAAATAGATTAAGTGCTTCTTTAAATTTTATGAAGATATATTATAACTGCAATCTTTTTGACGTAAAGATATACTTTAAATGATAGAATAGCTTGATTTTGATAAAAGTACATTGATTAGTTTGCCTAACTCATGAAGTTATATCATATCCCATGTTATGTCCACTGATTGTAGACTTCTTTTTATTTGTTAATAGTCAAACTTACACCATGGAAAAATTAGACGCTTTTTTCTTTGATTAGTAAAGATCAAGCCAATTACCTCTAATTATTTATACATCATTTCTGGTTTGTCAGCTAATATTTCTCAAGCTAATCTTATTAACATTTCCAATTAGTACATAACAGTATGATTGATCATTTTTTTCACAGCCTTCATGATCTTTAGGTTCTCCCAGGAGAGAACTAAGCAGACACCTTACAGCTGTATACATAACCATGTTAAGTATATGTAATGACATTGCTTCCTTATTTCCTATATATATTCTGCTTTTTTTGTAGGCATATCCAAGAACATTTTAGTTTCAGCAACTATATTCCTCTTTCCTTAATGTTGGGATTTTTTTCTAACCTTCAAATTTTTAAATTATGGCATTCATTCTCATTTTGTGTATTAAAATTCCAGTTGCAGTTTTGCTTACATAACACACACACACACACACACACACACACACACACACACACACAAAATGGAACCATCAGCTGAATTGCAAATAGAATACATTTCTTTCAGATATAAATAAATGCCCCCCAAGCAACCATGAGTGTGGTTAATGAGATAGATAATTTTTATGTTCTTATAAATCTGTTAAATTAAAAAAAATAGAGATAGATGAGTTCTTCAAGCTTGGAATGGTAACAGTAGCCAAACTGATTGTCATTGTTAAAGTAGTAGACTCAAACAGGAATATGTTTGTATAACATTGGGCTTAACTGTTAAAGCCAAAATCTTATCTGAGTCTGATTTTCCAGGCACTTATAATCTTTGAGATTTCTGAAGACATATAAACAAGGTTCAATAGCATAATAAGAAAAAAATACATCATGTTTTTTGAGGTAGGATTTCACTATATAGCCCATGATGGCCTGAACTTTCGATTTTTCTACCTAGGCCATCCTATCATGGGATTACAGATGTGTTCACTCACACCCAACTGGAAAATACCATCTTATTGTTAGATGCATCAAGGTCAACAGTCCACTATAGTCTGTTGTGCGCCTGCATGTGAGCAAATAACTTAATACAAAAGGTTATTTAGAGAACATTGTTTCCCTGTGCGTTATGAGACTCCAATTTATTAGAACCATTAGATTATGTATCTGTCTGTTCATACTGCTCTGTCTCGTTACATCTCTATCATCCATCTATCTATCTATCTATCTATCTATCTATCTATCTATCTATCTATCTATCTATCTATCTATCTATCTATCTATCTAATCTATCTATCTATCTATATATCTATCTATCTATATCAATCTATCATTTATTTATAACTATCAATCTATCATCTAGCTATCCCATCTATCAATGTACACGCATCTTGCTGGCAGGCAGAAATCAATGTTTCATTCTTAAAACAGTCCTTCTTCTCCACAAAATCTCACTTTTGGGGTACAATGCCTTCAACTGATTCAGTGAGATCCATGAACATTTTCCAGTGCAACACCTGTTCACCACCTAGTCACAGTAATACTTGAATTAATATTAGATTATGAGAGCTACACAGTTTGCTTCATTAAGGAGATATCTTGTATTAAACTAAGCAATTGTATACCACATTGCTTCCAAATGAATGCATAAACTGTCTTAAAATCTAATCTTATTAACTCAGATCCTTCAGGTCAGCTGCTCTATGTAATCACCTAAAGCAGTCCTATGTTTATCTAAGAATGCTTACGAGGAACAAATTTGTCATGGTTAAGCCATACCTGGGCCTGGGCCTGCAGTAGGTATAAAAGAGAATCCCAATGACAACTATAAACAATAGCACAATTTTTCAAAGCACAATATTCTGTCCACTCACAAAGGTGACAGTTTTAATACTTTACAAATTGACTGAGTAAAGAGAGCTGAGCAGAAATGAACACATTTATTTTCTCTGCACAAACCTTAATAAAGTTAACTTTAAGAATAGCAGCTTCTATTAGGGACTTAGCCACACTCTGCATTCCCACCCCATTAGTAACTACTCACCATTATTCATGAAAGCAATTTTCTAGCAAAGGGAGAGGCAGTTATCTTCACTGGGGACAGCATTAAAGCACTTAGCGATTGAGGCTTGTGAATAAATAAATCCCTTGTGTTCCTCATCCTTGTGTGGGACAACTTTTGGTATATCCTGTCCAGTCTCCAAGCTCTCCCCACTGGGACTCTGCACAGTTTCCCATAATGATAAAAAACCCATCCTTGCAGTTTGTATTGGTTTCCTTTCTAATGTTCTCTCTCTCTCTCTCTCTCTCTCTCTCTCTCTCTCTCTCTCTCTCTCTCTCTCTCTCTCTCTCTCTCTCTCTCTGTCTCCTGCTAGTGCCTTTGAGGATCATTGGTTTGAAATCCTTGGGAGCTACCTAAAACACAGACAAATAATACAGATTATTCACATAGACATATTGAAATTGTTAAAAAATGCTACAAAATGTTTTCTATGCAGCTCTGTATAATATACATTTATTTAATCACAAGATATTTTATGGAACATTTATATGAGTCTGCACAAACTAGAGTTTGAAAAAGGCTGATTTTAAAAAATAGAATATATTCATGCTCTCTTACTTGATTAATAATGTAGTCATCAAAAATTCTTATTACTTTTCCTACTTTAAAAATTGTGAGGTTGGGTGTGGTGGTTCATGCCTTCAATCCCAGCACTCTGGAGGTAGAGGTAGGAGAATCACTGTGAGTTTGAGGCCACCCTGAGACTACATAGTGAATTCCAGGTCATCCTGGGGCTAGAGTAAGGCCCTACCATGAAAAAAATAATGTGAAAGCTTTAATTTTGCAATACCTTTTCTTAATAGTAAAATAGTAGCTAATAGAAAATATTAACCATGCCAAATAATTGACATCATGGTGACATTTTCATACATACAAATGAAATCCTTAAAGTTTTAAATTTATATAATAAAATATGTACATTTAACAGTTAATCCTATTTACTCCTCTAATTTTCAAAATTATAAAGAACTTTTTCATTGTTGCTTTATTAATCTTTGGTGCACTTAAAATGGAAGCCTTCCTTGCAAGATACAGCATGAAGAAGCCCCAGAATTAAAATTAATAATATATTTTAATATAGAAATATTTCAATATGTATGTAACAAAAATATTTTCAACATGTCCAAAAAATAGGAAGAATATACATTAAAGTCTTATATCAAATATATAATTTCTATTATGAAAAAATTATGTCTGTGAGAAAATGTCAACATAAAAAAGTAGTACATTGGGCAGACTATACAACAGTACTAATAGGAAAGAAATACTTTTTTAAAAATGAAAAGATGCTCAACTTCATCACATGCAAGCTATAACCAGAGTTGGAAGCAACTTCTTACCATATGGATAATCAATGATTTACTGCCATAATTTGGCAATAACATTCTTTATGAAAATATGGAGTAGAATAACATTTTTGAAATTCACTTGGAAATATCTATAAAATTCTCCTCTTTAGCCTGGTATTTTGTAAATAAACTCGTGTATGTCAACAGTTGTATGTATGTATAGGGGTTGTGTTAGCTATTCATTGCAGTGAAAAGAACCTGAGAAAGTCGACAAGGGAGGAAAGATGTATCTTGAGTTATAAATTCAGACGCTTGAGTCCCTGGTACATTGGCTGAAAGGCTCAGGGCTACAGTGAAGCAGAACACCATGACACCATGACCATGAGGCTCAGATGCTTCTCACCTTTTGGCAGCTAAGAAGCAAAGAGAAAGGAAGAAAGCAAGAACAGACATTGCCCTTCAAGCCTCCAACTGGGTTATAGCTACTAATTTCTACCAGCTCCTAATAATGGCCTCAAATTTCAATTGTTTAAGATATTTATTAAGTCATAGCTCCATATGTCCAATCACTTGTCAAAAACCTGAAAACCAAGCTTTTTCACAAAGGAGCCCTTGGAAGAGGTTTCATATTCATGTATTATCAGGGCTATTCATTGAGCCATCAATAAAGGACTTGGTAATTTATAGTACTCATGTAATTACATAGTCTGGAGTCATGAAAATACTAATAAAATAAATTATGATTGTGATCATTGTATGCAACAGACTGCTTTTTTGCAGAAAGAAGTAGGATTGTGGTGGGAGGAAAACAGTTTTTCATTCTGTATCCATTGGAATAATTCAAATCAATGAGCAAATCAATCTATCAATAAATCTGTCCTTTACATACATATATATATATATATATATATATATATACAACTTTATACAACAAAGTATTTTGCATTGTCATTTGTTTATGAGTTTTCTGTATTAAATAAAATCCTGAAAATAATCCTTTGTTTTCTTTTAACATTTTAAAGATAGTATTGCTATTCCCCCTCTCTCTCACCTCTTCTCTTTCTCTTTTTCATATAGATTCTACCAGTAAGCTATACTCCCAGTCGTTGTACTTATGTCTTTTTAAAAAATATTTTATTTATTCATTTTTTCAAGGAGAGAGAGAGAGAGAGAGAGAGAGAAAGAGAGAGAGAGAGAGAGAGAGAGAGAGAGAGAGAGAGTGCACTAGGGCCACCACCTTGTGGGTCTGGCTTATGTGGGTCCTGGGGAATTGAACCCGGGGCCTTAGGCACTGGAGGCAAATGCCTTAACCGCTGAGCCATCTCTCCAGCCCTGTACTTACGTCTTTAGTAAGTGCATTTCCTTGATGTAATTAGTATGAAGCAAATATACAAGGAAGACAGAAGACAGAGTGATAAAAGTGAAAATCACATGACCATGTTCTTCCCCTTAGGGATACACAAGGGATGTGTATACTTTGAGAGCTAGAGATAGCTAGACACTAGTCTCTGTCCTCAGTGATTGGTGGTGATACAGTTTGCTGATAATTAATATTTGTAAGCAACATGGGGGGAGAGAGAAAGTTTTGGATCCTCGCTTCCCCCTCCTCCTACTCTGAGTTCGTGTCCTCTAATGCCAAATAATTGTAAACAGAGACAGAATTAAATTTTAATTACACATTTTTTTTCTAATTTAGTAGATTAGGAAAGGGGAGTTGGGTTGGATAATTTCCCAGTCACTATGTGGGAGGTTACAGAGTTCTCCAGCCACCAGTGTGGGGAGAACACGTGTCAGGGAGTTTTAACCGAACTTATATTATTTAACTAAATAAGCAGCCAAAGAAAATATAACAGAAAGCTCCCTTTATGAGGAAGAGAGATTCATGAGAGAAAAAGTCTGGAGCCTGTCTCCCCACCCCATCCAATAGCTGGGGTGGGGAGATAGGCCTTACCTTCCTAAGGCCTGGAAATTCAGCAGTCTTTCTACTCCAGTGCCATGTGGGGGAAGAGGGCCCACTTCCTCTAGGGAAGAGAATTTAAGTTCTTCCCAGGTGAGCCCGAGAGACAGCTGATTGTTTAATATTTGACCAATCAGTTTTCGCACCTAGGTTGTAGCTCTAACTAGACACCTCCCCCTCAAGGGGAGGGGTTGCCTCTGCAGAGAGGTCTGACCATCACAGTGGTTCTCAGATAATTAAAAGGCATCTGCTCTCAATATCTTAAAGTACCCATGTGGGTGGAGGGCACAGAAATGGAACATTTTTCACAGGCGTTAACCCAACTTCCCTACTGGTTGGACTCTAAGTAAAGCAGACTGTTTTGTGTTTGAAAATGAGAGTAGTTTATGAAAAACATGGATTAAAACTGATTGATTTGACAGGAAACATTATAAAACAAATGACCTGGAGGTAACTGATTTCCAAATATGGCTGGATCTCTCTTAGCTATGTAATCCCTCATGAGCTGCAACTTTTCATCTTTGAAAAAAAAAAAAAAAAGAATGAGCAAAAGTGAACCCTACTGAGTCTGAAAACAGATTGAATTCCAAGCAGAACAAAATAGTCCCTAACAAAGGCATAATGCACTCTAAAGAGAAACTGAAAGCCTGTAACCCACAAAGACCTGCTTTTGTCTTATTTGTTTCTCTGCCACTTCCCCACAGCCTCTGGCATGTGTGCTGTCTTGGTCCCTAAAGTAATTTAAGGATTATTTTGCTGTCCTTTTTCTTCCTTTCATCCTTGTCCTATCATCCAGACAGCCTTAAAAACAGAGCCTGATAATGATTAACCCCCAAATTTTCAATGTTTCTTTCTGGGGTCATTCAGTAATTGCTTTTCATATAGGATCAGTGTCCTTGGCTGTACTGTGTTCACGCCTTTCTTCTTTTGGATTATTATACAGAGTGAGTTTCATCAGACTTCGGGATGCTTTGATATATGTGATTTCTCTGAATAATGATTTGGATTCTCTGCTGGATACTTCAGACTGAAGCCCATACACACTCTCTTCAGGTGTGTCAGTGGGATGGTGTCTCCTACGTCTGTGAAGTGCTTTTCCAAAACTAGCACTTCATGGAGAAGTGTATTTTCTGACAATTTACATAATGGGAATATAGATCTTCTAATCTGTTTTAGGGACTCAATTTTTCCTAGATATTTTGAGAGTGCATGTAAAATACTTACATTTATTTTTTTCCACACAGAAAACTTGACACCTTGTTTGTGTGTCCACTGTATGATATTAGCTATTTGGGAATCTGTTTGCTAAAAATAGATGTTAATTTAGTTATTAATAAAGTTATCAAAACTTTATGCAAAATACATGTTTTGCCATTGATTTATCTATAGTGTGGAAAAAATTAGATACAGTTTCTTCTGTCCCTCCTCATAGTATTCTTAATGACATAAAATAACCTAATAATGTCTTAAGATTTAGAAATGTGATTATTGCTATAAATCTTGTTAAATATTTTATACTGGACTACTTCCAACTTTTATAATTTAAAAAATTTAGAAGACAAATTGGTATCAGTAATTCTAAGTTCTATTGTCCTCTTTGTATTTCACATTTTTGCATTGCACATTTTAAAAACACACTGGCATACTAAATTTTGATTCAATGTCATCAGGAGGGAACTAACAAGGGAAGAAGCACAAATCATTGAACTTAATGAAACATTTCCATGAGCAACACAAGTTCCAGGCAATTAGGTTCCCTTTGAAAGTCAAGGACCTGAGTTAGAAGAGTAAGCAAATGCACATTAAGATAGAAAATAATGGCACACATTCACTGTGTCAAACTAAATAGAATATTTCAGCTAACAACACTGTGCTCCTCAAATCTATTCATAGCAGTCAGAAGCCTAGAGAAAACTGGCTCTCAAAATTGACAGGGGTATATGTCTTTCCTTGAAAATGAATAAATAAAATATTTTTTTAAAAATGGGCTGGAGAGATGGCTCAGTGGTTAAGGCACTTGCCTCCAGTGCCTAAGGCCCCGGGTTCAATTCCCCAGTACCCACATATGCCAGACACACAAAATGGCTCTCTCTCTCTCTCTCTCTCTCTCTCTCTCTCTCTCTGTATGTCTTTCCTTGAAAATGAATAAATAAAATATTTTAAAAAATTGACAGGGGAATTGTGTCTTGTGGATAAGAGAAAGATCTGCTAAGCAGTTTATTTTTTGCTACTATCAGTAGAAAAAGAGGCATATTTCTTTGATATGTCATGGGCTGGAATCATTAGTACCACATCTAATCAAAGCTGGCCACAAAGGCTCAGTCTGACCCTTAATTGCCACCTCAGAAAATACAGACAGCTCCACTGTTGCTCACTTATACCCAGTAGGTGTGTCCATTATTTTATTGATTAAATGTGAAAGTAGAATTTATATTTTTATTGAAGTTATGAAACTTATTAGAAGGCTTAATAAGCTCCTCTGATTCACACAAATGCTGGTCTGGCTGAACCTTAAAAATCACAAGATGTCATAGCATCAGGTAAAAGGAGAGTGAAAGAATAAGATTACTGTACCATAAACTTGTTTGATCCCTTACTAAAGTAAAGGCTAAAACATACATTTGCCAGGTGGCACCAATGTGGTCTTTGCATCACACATGCAAGCATAATGTCTTCAATTTGTATACTAGCTAGCTATGTTCCTGACCACTGCATTAACCCCTATGTATTTCTGAGGTGGATGTGAAATTCCAGCTATACATATGCAAAGAGCATCCTGTACTCAGGGGTTCCTGTTTTGCAAGTTAGAGTGCTTGCTTGCTTTGGGATTGCTGGTGATGGTTTTCTCACTCTGATTGGACCTGTGAAAGGGGATCAACCTCTTTCTCCTATATGGAACTTCCCCTGGATCTATAAGTTCAATAAATACTTTCCTCCCAAACTGTGCCTAGTTTGGAGATTCATCCCAGTCGTGTGTGGTTGAATATGACAGGTCTGTATCACAGAAAGCCACACATCTTGGTCTCCATTACCTGAAATTTGGGTTCTGAGTGAGATTGGCCAAAACTGTTAACCAGATTGGGTGTTCCCTTCCTTTCTTGTTTTTGGGTCTCAAAAGGTTGATTCATTATGCTCTGGTACTCTAGATATTTCATCAAAAATTTAACCAAGTCTCTAGCCTAAAACTTCTTTATAAAATATCTAAAATTGTTTCTCCTTTAGACAGGTGAAAACCTAAAAATTCAAGTATTCCCCCATAATTCCTTCCAAATGCTATTTATTGTCTTCTCATAGTATTCAGGCAAGGTCATATAAACCATATAGATTCTTAATATTTTGTGATGCAAATTTCTGAAGTGTTATCATTCTAACTATCAGAACCTCCACAATTCAAGGATATTTAAAATATTAAAATTTAATATAGCTTCTTTACAAATCACTCATTTAAATTATTACTGAGTGTTTGCCTATGAGGAAAGAATCATTGTGGCATTGACAACATTCATACTTAATTGTGTTGGGGTAGGAGAATGATGAGTATATATAAAAATTGCTTATCAGACTTTGAAATTATATCAGAATGTAGATGTGATGCTGAATACAAGTTTTAAATGAAATTCAAATGGATTCAACAATGGGAGACTTATAATTTACTTTAAAATGTTATAGTTTTGAATTACTATCATAGACAAAATAATCTTGATATATTTTAGTCTCTATAAGATTTGATAACTGAAAATAATGTGCAATTTTTAATGCATATCTGACACTGTACCATGTGGTTTACATATTTTACTTAGGAATCTAAAGAACCTCATATGACAATTATTCCTGTGTCTATTTTGTAGTGAAGGAAGCTGAGACCAGAGAGATTCTCTAATTGGCTGATAGCCCACATGGCTCCTCAGTGTCAGGGCTAGGATTTAGACTCAAGCAGACTGGGTAGCAATCTGTATTTATAGTCAATCACAGCTCTTCTATCATGTACAATTCCATAGTGCTCACTGAAAATCTGTGTTGAGAAAATAAAAGCCTATGTTCAAAAATAAACAGAGTCTAAGGAGGAATACAATTTGAAAGAAGTTCTAAGAAGAAAGTACATGCCAGAACATTAAATAAAAGACATAGAATCACTTAAATTCTCAGATTTTTTCCCTTTGGTCAAAACACTGTATATATAGAATATATATAGTCACATACATTCATATCTATTCATATTCATATATATTCATATTCATATGTACATATATTCCTTCTTTTAAAAATATCTTATTTTTTTTAAGCAGAGAAAGACAGAGGCAGAGAGAGGGAGAAAGAATATGCCAGGGCAACTTCAGATGAATGCACCATTTTGTGCAGCTGGCTTTACATGGGAACTGGGGAATCAAACCTGAGTCATTAGCCTTGCAGGCAAGTGCCTTAACTACTGAGTCATCTCTCTAAATCAATAAATGAACTTTTATTGAAGGTACAGACAATCTTTTTCAGCTTCTCTACAAAACATTTTTTAATCCCATTATGCCAAACTTGAGCTCAGAAAGGAAACAACTTTAATAGCAATTCTTAGAGAAATGCTAGTTCTTGGAAAGAATGAAGTGCCCTTGTTCATCGCAGTTCTTTTAAATAGGCATTCCTGTTTGACACTGACATGGCAAGTGAAGAGAATTATTGTCTTCAATATTTGGCATGAAATAATATAGGAAATTAGAGTACTAAAGATAGCAGTAAGAAATTTCTAGTCTTTCCCAACACAAAATAAAACAAGCCACAAATAGACCATGTAACATTTTTCAACACTTTGCTCAAAGCTTGAAAGTAAATTAGAGTTTAATTAGTATTACATAATGAGACCTTGGAACATATTATTAAGGCATAAAATAATATTTGGCTCAAATCTAGAAAAATCTACAATCAGTTAAAACCTGATATTGATCTTTATATAAAAATGTTGGGTATTTTAAAATTAGTGTACTTTAGATAGCTAAAATTGTCTGTACAAATAAAAATGTACATCAAGTTAACTGAAAGAGGATCATGCTTGGCTTCCTAGAATTGCATGTGTGTAGGCACTGAAACTCCAAAATGAAACAAAGAAAGTTAAGTGTTGGGAAGACATTTGAAACATTTTATGATAAAAATGAAATATCATTGATTGATATTTGTTAAAACATTAAGAATGCTCCAAAATACAAATACTTCAGAAGTAACATTAAGGTATGGAACAATCTTTATAAGGGCCCATGATCTTGTGAAAAATGTGACAAACATTATGAATTCAGAACACTTACTGCTTAAAAAGATATAGCGGAATGGTTGTTTCACATGATACTATGGGAAACATTGGATTGTTTACCATTATAACTTCAAGATATTAAAATATGAACATTTTGAATTAACTGAGTGCTTTCAACCATATGAATTATTCAACTCAAAAGCAAAAACTGGTATTATGGAAAAGGCAAAAATATCATGATAAAGGTCAATTAGATATTCTTAACTACCAACAAAATTGGCTAAAATATGGTATAAAGTGATATTTAATAACACTTAAATGTTACCCGTTCTTTACCAATGGAATGAAAAAAACTTGATCATAGTTTTACCTTGATAAATTATAATAAAATTGTCATCTTTCAGTGAAGATGAATTAATATTTGAATTTTTAAAATGCAATGGTAAAAACAATAAAAATATATCTGCAAAATAAATGAAAGTGATAGAATATAAAACTGTCTTGCTTCTTCTAGAGATAATGAAAACACCAACTGAGGTAGCTTTAGTTTTTTTTTTTTTTTAATTTAATATTTATTGTCCATAATGAGTTACATTATTTAGTGGGCAAACCATGCGTTGTTATCCCGACTTCCCCAATTCCCCCCCTCCCCATCCCTGATCAGTTGTATATCCTCCTTCGTGGGCTGTCTGTATTAGTCCTTGTGGCAAGGGATCCTGGATATCTTAGTACTCATCCCGGTCTTCCTAGCCCAAGTCAGTTGTTAGTGATGGGTGCTATGCCTCTGGACCGTCTCCCCCACCACGGCTCTCACAATCTTTCCGCCCCCTCTTCTGCTCAGTTCCCTGAGTCGTGGTGGGTGAGTAATAAGGCTGTTTTAATGTTGCGAGCTTAGAGGTCCTTGTGTCGAAAATCCTTGGTTTCTGTCTCATTGGCCTATCCTATGTTGATTGAATGGCTGTGGTTATAGGTCCCTTGTTCATCTGTCATTGTCTGCTGGGTTCCCTACGGATCCTCCACGATATGACTGTGGTGATTCCTCTCTTGCCAGGATCTGGGTCATCGGCCTATGGTGGATTGGTAG
>PVHP010049295.1:0-12219 GCA_004024765.1 Zapus hudsonius
CACACACACACACACACACACACACACACACAAACATACACACACATATATATACATATAATTTCATATATGAGTATATGAGAGAGAACATGTGGTTTTTGTCTTTCTCTCTACATGAATTACTGTTATCTCACTTAATATTTTTTTTCAATTCATCCATTATCTGGCAAATTTCATTTTAATGGCTGCATAGAATTCCCATGTATATATGCCCCACATTTTTATTACCAATTCCTCAGTTGAACAAATGTCTCTGGAGTAGACTATAGCATTGTTTGGTAAATATGAGCATGAGTGGTATATCTGGGTCATGTGGTAGTTCTATTGTTAGGTTTTGAGGAACCGCTACACTGAATTTTATAACGGGCACACACATTTATACTTTATCAACAGTGAATAATGAGAGTCTTCTTTCTGCACACTTTGTCAGCATTTGTTATTTGTTTCATTGAAAGATATTTGGACAAGGATGAGATGGTGTCTCAAAATATTTTAATTTCCATTAGGTAAATGGAGAGTTAAGGATTTTGAATGTTTTAAAAATATTTATTAACCATTTGTATTTCTTCTTTTGAGAACACTTGGTTAAGTTCAATAGCTCATTTTTTAATTTGGTTGTTTGATTTCCTATTTCTTTTCAGTTTGTTGAGTTCTTTGTATATGTCAGATGTTAATTCTTTGTTAGATGTATAGCTATTACAATTTGTCTCCAATTCTGTGGGTTGTTTTTTCACTTGTTTATCCATTTCCATTGCTTTTCAGAAGCTTTTTTTTTTACTTTCATGAGATTCCATTTATGATTGTTGATCTTTTTTTCTTTGGGAAGCTGGAATATTTTTTCCATCCATTCACCATAAACTGTTGTTTGCTGTGGTACTTTGAATGTGTATTCCCCATAGACTCAGGTGTTTTATTAAAGCTCATAACTTGAGTCTCCAGTTACTTGACTAGAGGAGGTGTTACTGGAGGCAGTTTCTGGGGTCGTTCCCAAAGGTATGTTTGTGGGTAGATCTGAATTCAGGTGTTCACTTGATTGGCCTACCTATCTTAGGGGGAATAATATACTTTACTCAGTCTACCTATTCAGATACTTATCTAATCTAGAAACATTCTCATGGTACACAAAAAATGCTTGACCAAATGTGTAGGCATTCTCTGGACCAGTTAAATTTGCACATAAAATTCACCATCACAAGGGTATAGTTTAACATAAATAAAAATTGTGAAAATTTGACATTTTCTGAAGGAGGAAAATACAGCACAGCAAGTGAAGCTGAGCTATAATACCACAGACCTGCCTCCAGTAACTCACTTCCTCTAGCAAGGCTCTACCTCCTAAAGTTTCCACAATTTGCTGTGGACTAAGTGTTCAAACACATGAGCCTATGAGGGATGTTTCACATTCAAACCACCACAACCCATTTTCTATTGGAAATGCCATTTTAAAAGTCTGTTATTTATTTAAAAGGCTATATAACAATTAATAAGCATGTGAAAAACAGAAATGAATACCTATAATTCAAAACTATTTTTACTTTCAAATATCACTTCCCAGTGGTTTTTCATTATGAAAGCTCATTGCTGCATGCCAGAAGCCATAATATATTATTTTGTATTATGATTTTTTAAATTTATTTTACAACAAATATTATTTAACATCCCTACAATAAAATGAAGGACAAGAAGTCTAGAAAAAATAGCATTTGTTGAACTACATCTCAAGATGAAAATAAAGTCTTATAACTTCACTATATTTTTCTCCCTCCTTTACTTTCTAGGTAACTGGGTTTTGTCCCTCTAATTGCTCTGCTATTCATTCCAGAAATGGTCCAGGTAATTCCAAGATTAAATAACACAACAAAGCTACCATCTTTGATTCCCTCTCTAAGTGTACACAGAGGGGAAAGGAATTAGCTCATTCCAAAAGTAGAAGCAGAACATTGTACTGGCCCTCTGGCAAGGCTGGCATGTTGTGTACATTTTGACACAAAAGCTGAAGCAAATTTTTTTTCTCAGATACAACTTGTTGAATTTGGTTAGCTACAAATTAGTGCCACCTATGCCAATTCGAATGGAATTAGGTCCAGGGAATAAGGTTCTGAAAAAAAAATTTCATTAAAAAAGTAAAAGAATCATATTCAGTCAGGTCTGAAAGTCACTTATATAGCAAAGAGAATCCCCAATATACTGAGCCCAGAGTTGAGAAAAGCTTTCTTTCTCCCAGGGATTCAGGTTGCTCTACTTGTACTGTAAGCAGTTTGGTTTTGAAAGACATAGCTACAGATCAGCTTGAGGCATCTTTTCTTTACTCAGGCAGCCTAGGACATTGGGAAAATGCTACATTTAGAGTTGGAGACCCAGAAAACTGGACAAGTTGAGAGATGGTCTCACATTCATAACAGTAATGAGTCATCAGACAAAGATTCTAGTGTTCAGTTTCCTCATGCATTAATAGAGAACACTGGTTTGAATACATCAATTTAAAAGAAGATAATCTCTAGTTCTGTGATCCAAAACCTAGCCAGGTACAGTAGCTCATGCCTAGGGCACTTGTTCTCAGAAGGTTGAAGAAAATGGATGACTTGAGCACATATTTTCCATTTCATGAAATCATAAGAATGTTAAAACTTGAGTCTTACAGAGTAATAACTCAACATGTTAACATTACAGATAACAAACTCCTAAGGATTAGATCTTGACAAATCACCTAGTTGGTTATTTGTGCAACTGGAATAAGAAGCTTGGCTACCTCACACCAGTTTTTACTACTTGAAACACCCATCTTTAGTTCTACTTCTGATCTACCTTATTCTCCAAACATGACCACTCACAGGTATGATTTCTTGATTGCCAATACCCCTGTTTCTCCTCAGACTTTCTTTTGAGACTGTTTTTCCTGTATCCCAGACCTGATCTCAAACTCACTATGTAGCTGAGGATGGCCTTGGACTCTTCATCCTCCTGCCAACACCTCCCAAGTGCTGGGATTACAGAGTGTACTACTATGGTTGTTTGTTATTTGTTTGATTTAATATGGTCCTGGGGATAAGCCCAGAGTTTTGTGCATGCTAGGCAAGCATTCCACCAACTGAGCCACACTACCCCTACTACTACATTAAAGAGGCTCCTCAAAGAGGAGAATAAAGGCAAGATTTCCCCTTCAACTTCTCAGTCTTCTTACTTCCCTTGGTATTCCATGAACCAGAGTAGATTCCTTTTCCAGTTCTCTCTCTTCTTTTCCCCATCTGCTGTGCCCTACCATATATCTTGAAACAAAAATGTGTCTTGTCAAAGTATCCTCATTTTGGTTTAAAATCGTTAAATAAATTTCTTTTAAGGCAGTATAGTGGCCAATTTACTATAGAACAAAAATGATGCTTACTCTCTCCTTTCCCTCTCCTTCTCTCTCCCTTCCTCCCTCTATGTCTCCTCATCTCTCCCTTTGCTTGATTAATTTTCCCCATTCTATTAACAAAACCTAATCAGAGGGCTTCCCTGATATCTTGATTCTCCATTTGGTTTTAAAAATGGATTTTGTATAAATATAGATTTTTCCAGTGCAGTATAGATAAACAAAAGACAAGGGATAGTTGTTAAAATTTAGAAGGGATCATAAGTTTTTATCTCCTTATATTGTAGAGAAACTGAAGCTAAAAGGGCCTTGATGAGAGCTTTTTAGACCCAAAAACTATGTGATAGAGTTTAGCAAACCAGATATTGCAAGAATTTGTAGGCAGATTTTAAATATTTGGTGTTTCAAAACATCTGCATTATTTTGTTTTATCTTCTAGATGTAAGTGAAGAAACAGGAGGTTAAATAACAGGCTGACAGTGAAAAATAGAAAGGTTTGACAATTTTGTTTTTAGTTTTACTTGTTTACATTTGTTCAATCTTTCTATGAATTTGCAATGTCCAAAGCGAAGGGGAAGAGCAATATATTCCAAACAGGGATTATTTGTCTCATGAGTTTTCTAAGGGGCTACAGTGTGTATTTACTGAGCTTTCTTGGAAAACTTGAGTATATCTATAGGAGTAAGAATCAGCTTTCTTACCAAGATCATCAGCAAAGTGTGTGGACATCCCTTATATATGAACACTGAGTTCATGTGAGCAAAACAAATGGGCATTGATAGCACAGTCAATACTAAGCTCTATACTTCTCTCTCTCTCTCTCTCAATGTCTTTTTCTTTCTGGTCACTGTTCTTATCTATTTAACACTAATATACATATAGCAAAAATGTAGGGAAAAGTTTTGGGACATGGATCTACATGTCTTATATGACATATTAAGGGCATAAAACAAATGAAGATAGTACATATTTCTTTGAAATGGTCACATGAGGAAGTTGCGATAAGAAACACTCATTAATATCCTAACCAAATATAAGACCATGAACCTGGAAGTATTGAAGCCTACATTTAAGTACACAGTCCAAGACAAAATTTGTTTGTTTTCTGTTGTTATATAATTATCCCAACTTTATCTTCATCTTTTGGAATTCTTCTTCATTCATGCTATCTATATAAAGTAAAAAAGATAAAAATCTGTACTAAAAACTGATTTAAGGATCTTAATGCAATCATATTATATATACATGTGTGTATGTATGTATATATATATGTAAAGTTATCAAATTTAAAATCTCATTTCAATAACATGTTTTTAAAGACAGAAAATAATATAGCTGAAGAAAATAGGAGGATACAATAACAGAATCTTGGAAACTAGGAAGCTATTGAGTGAACAGGCATAACATCTCAATGTACAAGAACAACAAATCTTAAAAGACCTATAAAAACAACATAAGGTAAAACTACTTATATAATAAAATCCCCGGGAGCAATATTATGTACCTGTAGAAGTCAGGAAGAGAAAGAGAAAACCCAAAATAAAATGAGCTTAAAATCCATTTAAGATAAAATTAGATTCCCATATACATACCTTTAAACCAAACTTCTTCCATTTACCCCAGAACAATATTTATTTTCTGCAAAAATTCACAAGTAGCAACTTAGTGCCCAGTGTCCTCCAGTTCACTTATAATACAAACAGATTGGTAGTAGACAGTGAGCCATTCTCAGATCTCATTCCCACTCTGCTGTTAGAACTTCAGCCACAATGCCATTTTATGCTCATGGAAAGTTACTAGAAAACCTTGTCTAAGTAATATGACAAGCTCAAGAGAAAAAACCTAATCAGATTTCTCCACAAAGATAAATGGCCCAAAACAGATAAATCTATGGGAACATTCACAGTTAACTTTCATTCATACTAAAAGCATTCACCCCACATTTCAGTGTCTTTCTTTCTTTCTATTTATTTATTTATTTATTTATTTATTTATTTATTTATTTATTGAGACAGGTTCTTCTAAGTTAACATAGTAAAGGCTTGTTGTTACCAGTAGATCGGGAATTTTTGCTTAGGCTCAGCCTGGTTGGTTTGCTTCAACATATTCTCTGTACACTCTGTCCTTCTGTGATGGTTAATTTTGATTGGTAGCTTGATTGGGTTGAGAAATGAATAAAAAATGGTAAATTGCAATCCTAAAAGTGTGAGGGATTTCCAGACAATGTAAGGTCATAAGGGCTCTGAAGAAAAAAACTGCCATTAATTGGAATAAAGACTCAATGAGGGCAGAGATTGTGGTCTGTTAGTCCCATTAAGTTGGGCCTGGATCATGATAAATATTCCACAAAGACATGTATAAATGTATAAAACTGGAGATATGATGCAAACAAAAAAACGACTCTATAATCTCCTTGCCCTCCAGTTAAAGTTTAATAAGAAAGGGGTACCCTTTCCCCCACCAAATTTATGCTCCATTTCCCCCCATCCTATTCTGTGCCATGAATCCTTTCCTTTAGTCTTGAGCTTGATGGATTCCTCAAGCAAAGACAACCTTCTCTATAAGACTAAAGCCTTCTTGATCCCAGTAATACTTTCCCATTTCCTTTCCAGCCAAACAATAGTACTGTTTGCAGTTAACAGTTCTATGGTTCCTGAAATACCTTTTATGGTTCCTTTATAGCCTGCCCATATCTTATAAAGAGTGCCTTTATTAATCCCTCCTTGAGTTGTTCTCATTCAAGAGCATCATGTTTCCCATTGGGTTGCTGCTCAATATAGATTGAATTCAAATTAGTTCTTTTTCCAAAATAATCTCTCTCGTGTGCATCATGGTCTCTAAAAATTACAGCTCCTTGAGAAGTGGAAATTTTTTTGAGATGGTCTAGGTGGTAAAGGAGAAAATATTAATATGAAGAGAAATCTGTTTTTAAAATTGTTCTGTAGATATGATACCTACAGGAAAGACAAACCAGTGGCATATGTCTCCAAACAACCCCTTTTTCATGCATTATCAATCTGTCCATAAAGATGTAAAAATAATCCAGCTGGTTCTTTTCAGGGATCCCTCTGTAATAGTTGTTTTCTTCCTGTATCTGAAATGACTCTATAGTTTGGAGGTAGAAAGTAGGAGAGCCTGAGAGATTCAACCATCCTGGAACTGTTTCCTTTTCTGTCTGTTGAGAACAGTATGACTGTTTAATAAATCATTTATATATACTTTAATGAATAGAACATTAGTTTTGGGTGCCATGCCTCTTGAAACTCTCATTCATCAGATAAAATGATTTGCGAACATATAAGCAATATCATTTCATGGAAAAGAAAACTTCTGAAGACAGGGCTTGTCTTCTCCTCACTGATAAGTATGTTCTAAACCAATTCACAAGGCTAAACTGGCAAGGGCTTGAACTTTAGGTAGACAATGAGTCAAAGGTCAAGTTTGTCTTGTTATACCATTATGGCAAGTGACATATAGAAGATATTCAATAAATATTAATTGAAATAATTGATATGTCAAAAGGAAAATGTATAGCAATTTAGTATAATCATTTTAATTGAGTTTATTTTAGATCCTAGAAACCTGGTAACACTTCATTTCATAAAACGGAATTTTTATGGGATGAAGGTAAGAATTTGGTTTGATAGAAGGATAAAGAAAGTAAACTCAAAAGAAAAACAGACTGGTAATCTTTTGAATTATTTTCCCTCAGAGTTTTGGGGATGGAACCCAGGGCCTTCCATATACCAGTCAATCACTCTGCAACTGAGGTACATCTCCAACCTTCTGACTGGTCATTTCCAAGTTAGTTTCCTTGTAAAGAAGAAATAGATAGGGTAAACAATAGAAAAATAACTGGATAAACATAAGATTTCTTCAGGCTCCTTTTTAAGTATAAGGATTAAGGCCAAGGAAAATTCAGTATCATGAGAAATGAAACGGGTCTGGTTGAAAGTTTGGCTGTTATCACTCTAACTTTGAATAGCAGAAGAAGGTCAGCTCACAAAGATGGAACTTTAGCATGACTGATTCCCTTTTTATTTTTAGCCTAGACTACTGAGGCCCTAAAAGAAGGTGTGGGAATAGGAAGGCATGAAAGAGTTTTCCTTGGACTTGGGTAGTTTGGTTTGACCTGAGGATGTGGGCTAATGGAATCTAATTTTGCCCACACTAAACCATAACAGAGACACAGAAACTATAGCTTATGCCTTCATAAAGCTCACAGGATATCTTATCTCCTTCTTGTTTTCTTTAAAGACTTGGAGACATTTTGACATGCTAGGTGACCAGGGGTTCATGTCTTCTCATTTTTCACCACCAACTAACTACTCCTTTATAGTGGGATTCAGAGTAGTTGTCAAATATATATATATGACTTGTTTCTATCCTTTGTTTCTTTATCTTTTTGACCCATTATACAATGAGTAGGTGGTGAGCATACCTACACTGTTGGTAAATGTGCATATTCTCCCACTGAAAAAAAGTTTGTTTCCCTTGCCTGCACCTTGACAAGTGGCAAAGGGAGACAAAGCTTGGCATGCCTGGCACTGAGATTGTGTGCTACAAGTGCTATAAATCTGATAAAGGTCTTGGCACTTTCCTAGCAAAAGTACATTTTAAAGTCATTATATAAAAAAAAACTTACTAAAAGGTTAGGGATGAAGCAGAATGCTAGAGAATAACTACCTGAAAGTTGGCTGCAGCTTTGGTATTTAGCCAAAAATTAATATTTCTCATACATCTCAGACTTAGAAAGGTTGAACTGCAAAACAAATATTTCAACATCATTTCTGGCCTCCTTAAATAACCTTAATCAAACTAAAAAGGCATGTCATTCTTTCAGATTTATTAATAACATCTGAGTACTCCTTTTTATAATAGATATAATTATTGGATTATGTAACCTGGAATGAAGATTCATATTTTAAAATTCTGTCAATGGAAGTATAAATATCTATTTATTATTGTAAGAGTAAAATGAAAGGTAATTATTAAAAACATTTTATTGATGTATTTCAGAAAATATTGCATCAACTATAGAACCATTGCCTCAAAAATTTTGTTTCGACTACGCATTATTTTTGCCCAAGCATTGTTTTCTCAGAGGTCTTGGAGAAACAGGAGGAACTAGGGATAGAAATTGAAGGTACAATATGAATAGAGTGTTGGAGAAGAACAGAATGTCCATAGAGAGGAACTGGTCCTGAGACCACTTACAACAAGTTTTCCAACCTAACAAAGACCAGGCTAAAAGAGCGTGGAGTGACAGACAGTCCTTCAGTTATTCTATGACACCCTAGGCTGATCTCTTTTTCTTTGAGAACAGTCTAATTTGGACTTCAAAGTCCTTCCCCATACAGAATCAGGGATCAATGAGTCCAACAATTTTCTCTTTTGTGTGGTGGTAGAATTAGACTACAGTGAGTTGTATAACCTACAGAACTAAATTAAGTCTATCTAAACCACTCTTTAAGAAATAGTAGAGAATTATATTAGGAGAAACTGATCTCTGATATGCAAAACTATTTAAAAATATATTTGAGTTAAGCAACTATAGAAGAAAGTGTGTTCTACTGGTACATTTAGGTCAATGTGCTAGATGAAAGTGAATTTAGAAAGTTATTAATCCTTCCTATTAACACTGTAAAATCTTCAGAAATAATTAGAACCCCATGTCCTTCAAAAATAAATGCTCAACTTCCATTAACCTTATAATCTTCCATGCCAGAGGCCAATGGTTGTATTATTTGCCTATCTCTAGATTTAAGGGCTCTAGTGTGATGAGAATACCATCTGACAGTTCTGTGGCAGAAAAATATAATTTATGAGTAAAAATTGCTTTCAATTTTTACCTTAAAACACCTACTTAATTTAATGTTATTAACCAAGCCAAGGGAAGTAATTTCCTATGTTTTTTTTTTTTCATAATTACTCTTTGTGGTGGTTTGAATGTAAAATGTCCTCCATAAACTCACGTGTTTGACTCGGTAGATGGCACTGTTCTGGAAGGTTGTGGAACCTTTAAAAAGTTGAGCCTTATTTAAAAAAGTGTGTCACTAGGGCAGACCCAGCCCCATATCCTGCTTACTGTTCTTTGACACCCCCCCTCTCTCTCCCTCCCTCCCTCCCTCTCTCCCTCCCTCCCTCCCTCCTCTCTTCTGCTGTCCTGCTGATGTAACATTGGCTTCCTGCTCCTGCCATCCTCTCCCCACTATGATACTATGATAGATTTTACCCTTTAGAAGTATAAGCCAAAATAAAACTGTTTCCTTCCTTAAGCTGCTTCTGGTCAAATAATTTGTCCCAGCAACAAGAAAGTAACTGATACACTCTCTTAACAACAGGTTAAACAAGGATATTGATGAGTACTTTTGTTTTTGTCTTTTTTCCCCCTGGGGATATGATTCAATTGGTACAGCATGTGTCTTAAAGAAGCAGCACTAGCAAGGGTGAAGGTTGGGAGCTATCAGTGTAGGTGCTCAGATAAACAGAAGCAAAGATAAGGGGTGCCACACTGCTACTACATTGGATGCAAGCCCATGACAGTGAGAACAAGGAAAACAGAGGACACAAAGGCAATTTAAGATAAATGATCTGAAGATGGTGGACGAGTAACAGCGTTGCCAGGACTCTCTTTGGAAAGGTTTGATCTCTTCAGCTGGGATCCAAACTTTGGACACCATCCGGACAGTTCAGGCTCTCCCTCCCTCCCCACCCCCTGGGCCAGAGCAGATGGGGTTCACCAGAAGCTCTCTGCTCCCCTGCGGAGCAGAGGGCAGAGCCCTCCCGACCACCACTAACTCCAGCCATTATCCCCTCTCGGTGGGTTCCAAGCGCCGCCAATTGAGCCGCTTCCCGTCGTGGGAGCATCCGATCCTCGGACGTGCTTATCTCCACGACCCCCCTCACATACACAGGCATATGCAAGCCTTGGGCAGGCTAACCTAGCTAGGTCCCGGGGCCAGACCTGAGGCAGATACCTGGGAATCTTGGCGGAGGCTGATTCGGAAGAGTGCCTTCTGAGAGAGGAGGAGCTGTCTCTCCGGGGTTCATTGCCTGACTGGGATCTAAGACCCGGGTCACGGCTGGGCCTCTCTACGGGCCTGCCCAGCCTCTCTTCAGCTTCAGGACCACCACAGGGTTCCCCAGCTGCTCTCAGCTCTGCAGGGGAGCAAGGAGCTGGGCCCTGTGCACCCCGGGCTCCCACCTTTGTCCCCACGCGGCGGGTTCCCGGTCCTTGGCGCCAATTGAGTGGCTTCCCCGGCGGACACCCAGTCCTCAGACGTGGTCCTCTCCACGGTCTAAGAGGGGAGGGGTTGTCTCTCCGTGGAGGTTTGGTTGCCTGATTGGGATCGAGGCCCCGGGTCACAGCCGTGCCTGCCGACGGGCCTGCCCAGGCTCTCCTCAGCCACGGGACCAATGCGGGGTTCCCGGGCTACTCTCGGTTCTGCAGGGGAGTAAGCAGCTGGGCTCTTTGCACCCCAGGCTCCCACCTTTGTCCCCTTGCGGCGGGTTCCCGGTCCTTGGCGCCAATTGAGTGGCTTCCCCCGTGGGAGAAACCGGTCCTCAGACGTAATCCTCTCTACGACCCCCCCCAATACACAGGCAGACGTAAGCCCTAGCTTGGTTCCGGGGCCAGTCAGCAGGAAGATAACGGGGGACCTTGGCAGAGGCTGGTTCATCACACAGGTACATCCCAGGAGGGCACAGGCGCCCTCCGTGAGTACCAGGGATCATGTGCTACTGCCAGGAAGTAAAGCAGGGTAAATAGCACTCCACAGGGTACCTGAGTCCCACTTCCCTATATGGGCATGGGCAGAAACCAACGGAAAAACGTAACTTCCCAACCCAGGGTCCCTAGTCCCATTATGGAACACGAAAGTGGCAAGGAAGTGGAAGTAGCTCATACACAATTATAGAGAGAGAATAATATGACTACTGACCACAACAGCAATGCAAATATGTTGCAGTTAAGGTCTGATATGGAAATTATGAGAAAAGACATGAATGAGATGAAGCACTCCTACTCAAGCATAGACTCCAGACTGAGTTTGATGGAGAGAAATATGAACGAATTCAGAAATACAGTAAGTGAATTAAAGATTAATCAACTAAGAGAAGAGCTGGACAATCAATTAATTAAAATTGATGAGGACTTAAAACAACTTAAAAAAGATTATCAGGAATCCCAAGCAAAACCGAAAATAGTTTGGAAATTGGATCTCACCAAAGAATTGGAGACTATAAATAAAATTATAGCAGAAACCAATAATGAAAAAGAAATACTAAAAAAACCCCTTGAATCATTCAGTCCCAGGGTTGATAATCTGGAGGACAGACTTTCAGAAGTAGGAGACAAATCAGAAGGAATTAATAAGGATGTCATAGGTTTCAATAAATTCAAGAAATCAAGTGAGCACAATATGAGGGATCTATGGGATACAATAAAGAGAACCAATATTAGAATCATGGGGATCCCAGAGGGAGAAGAAGCCCAGGCTAAGGGCATAGGACATATCTTCAACAGAATTATTCAAGAAAACTTTCACTATCTAACAAGAGAAAGTCCACTCAACTTTCAAGGGGCCAAGAGGACCCCAAAGAGACTTGACATGAAGAGAAATTCTCCAAGACACATTTTAATTAAGATGCCTAACATAGAAAACAAAGAGAAAATACTCAAAGCTGCTAGAGGAAAGCAGACAGTAACTTACAGAGGAAAAGCCATCAGACTTACCTCAGATTCTCATTAGAAAACATGAAAGCCAGAAAGGCTTGGAATAATGCTTTTAAGGCCCTAAAGAAGTATGGCTTTCAACCTAGACTACGGTACCCAGCAAAGTTATCCCTCCTGATAGATGGAGAAG
>PVHP010049296.1:0-12213 GCA_004024765.1 Zapus hudsonius
CAAACCATGCGTTGTTATCCCGAATTCCCCAATCCCCCCCTCCCCATCCCTGATCAGTTGTATATCCTCCTCCGTGGGCTGTCTGTATTAGTCCTTGTGGCAAGGGATCCTGTATATCTTAGTACTCATCCTGGTCTTCCTGGCCCAAGTGTGTTGTTACTGATGGGTGCCATGCCTCCGGACAGTCTCCCCCACCACGAAGTACATTTTAAACACTGTTAGGATAAAATTGGAATATTGCTGTCTTAATATTCACAAGATGATGGTTAGCAAGATTAAGAAATGGAAATGGAATTATTTAATATTTTCATTATGAATAACTATATACATTGTATGAGAAAATCTTGTGAAGATGTTCCCATTTCCCTTCTCTCTGTCCCCCACCCACTGGGTTCTTCCTCCATGTGCGTACTGGATCTGTCCATAGGTTAGGGGGTTATGAACTGCAACAGAGGTAGCATTTCTCTGATGATTAATGACATTGAACATCTTCTCAAATGGGAGTAGCAAGCAGTGGCTTGCTTACCTGGCCTGGAACCGGGGTCAGTGACCGGGTCGTGGGGCGCATGGGCTGGTGGGAAGCCAATGCACCGCTTCCTCTCCTGGCCTTGCCTAGCTAGGATCAGGAGATCAGGGGGTGCAAGGGGTAGTGGGAGGCCAAGGAACAGGTCCCCAACCTGGCCTCACCTAGGGTCAGCAAGTTAATTGGAAAATTAATTTAAACTTAACTGTAGCGCATGGCATTAATGTTCTTTTTACTACAAATTAAATTAGGAAAACATCCTGAATTACTGTCTGCAAAAACGTGGTTGGTCTCACGTAGCCCAGGTTTGCTTCAGAATTGCTATAGAGTAGAAGCTGACTTTGAACTCTTGGTCCTCCTCACTTTGCCTACTGAGTTCTGGGATTGCAGGAACACACCATCATCCTCTGAAAGAGCAGTGCTGTCGTCTACCCCTAATTAGTTTTGTGGCGGTTCCCGTTATCTCGGGTTTCACAGTGAGCATCTTTCTGTATTCAAAAAATGGATGTTGGTTGCATTTGTGGATAAATAGTCTATGAGGAGTTTTTTCTCCTCACCTCTTTGCTGATTATTCTTTGTGCACTGTGGGAGGAAAAATAAAGAAACTCTGGTCTTATTACAGCTAGCCTGTCCTGAGTAAAAGCAGGTTCCTTTGGCATCGATGATGTGGTGAGCTTTGGCTGCCTTTATGGAACCAGGCATTTGACAAGACTTAGTTATAGTAGAATATAATTGAAGATATAACCACGGGTCCGTTCCTGAATAATTTGGCTTTATTCCATGGCTTCAGCAATCCTTTTGATGATTAAAAGGCCAGGGGATTCTTTAGCCGCATTTTGAACAGCTCAGAATTCACATCCATGTGTCAGAAGTCAACTGAACATGAGACAAAAACACTTCGACCCTTGATTTTCCAAAAGGCTTATTTAATTCCTTATATAAAACTGTTCAAAATGTCCCCTCCTCTGATTTCACATGCTGTCAAGAGGAATTATAACTCAACACATTGGAGAAGCAAATAAGCCTTTGTTTGACAAGGCAGATCTCATTGTGCACAGTGTCAGAATTGGCTATTTCTCTGGGGTAAGTGGTTGCCAAAGTCAGACTCTGTAACACGACTGAAAAATAGAATGCATACATTCTACTCCCAAGAACTAACAAGCATTTCTCACAAAGTATTTGGCTTAAACTTTTTATAGTTATAAACTGCTCAGTTGTAATGTGTAGCATAACATTCTTGATGGTTGCATTATTCTAGACATTCTCTCAGTGAGCGTTTATATATGTGTTTCCTATAATTAGAATTATCTACTTTAGGGTATGTTAATTGAACTTTTTTATTATTATTTATTTGTGAGGGGAGTGAGAGAGCGAGTGGGCACCCCAGGGCTTCTTGCCACTGCACACAAACTCCAGATGTGTGCTCCACTTGATGCATCTGACACTAGTATGTGGGCACTGGGGATGGAATCTGAGCTGGCAGGCACCCCAAGCAAGCACAGTTAGAGTCCTCTCCCCCACCCATAATTGGACTTTTAAAGGCTTCCAAGATTAATTGTTCTGTGAACTTCTCAGTTATCTGAAAGTAAAAGTCATCATTGGACAGACATTTAAATAAATATTTTTATTTATTCACAAGCAGAGAGAGATAGAAGAGAGACAGGTAGAGTGGGCACACCAGGACCTCCAGCTGCTGCAAAAAGCTCCAGATGCATGCGCCAGTTTGTGCATCTGGCTTTATTTATGTGGGCACTGGGGAATCACACCCTGGTCATTGGGCTTTGTAGGCAAGTGCCTCAACTGCTGAGCCATCTCTCCAAGCCCTGAGCAGTCTTTTTGAAACACCAAAGCATCATGACAAGAATGCTGTCACAGATCAGAGTTCAAATCCTTGAATAGTCACTTCCGAATTGTGTCATTGGGGTAGTATTTTGTCTCTCTAATCTTTAGATTCCTCTACATATAAAATGTGGGAACAAAATGCTCAGGCCTGTCTCACTGCTCTTCCTGTGTAGCTGAGGGTTAGTGTGTAGCATGATTTATAATGTCTGGCTGGTTTTTAATCATTTTAATTGAACCTTGCATTGCTCTGCTGCCATTCCATAAGTCCATCTAAAAACACAAGACCAGTCCTTCCTTTAGAAATATGCAGGCCAGGAAACATCATGTTTCCTATTGAATAGATGTGTGTGTCAGTGACAGAATGGCAAAAAAAAAAAAAAAAGGTTAAAGGGGCTGAGGAGATGGCTCAACAGTTAAAGGCACTTGCTTGCAAAGCCTGCTGGCCCAGGTTTGATTCCCAGGATCCATGTAAATCCATTTGCATAAATGGGCACATGCATCTGGAGTTCGTTTGCAGTGGCAGGAGGCCCTGGCATGCCCATATACTTATTCAGTCTCTCTCTCTCTCTCTCTCTCTCTCTCTCTCTCTCTCTCTCTCTCTCTCATAAATAAATAAAATCTTTAAAATGGGTTAAAGAGGCCACAGCAGAGTTCAAGCAGAGATGCCTTACTGGAGGCAGAGGCATAAGACTGAGCCGTGGTCTCTGCAGGCTGTCAGTAGCCAACCCTGTGGAGAGCTGCTGCCCCCCAGCCTCGGGTGGAGTTGAGGTGAGGTTTGACTGCCTCAGCAATGGGAACAAGCCCCTGGGACAGTTGGGAGCTCTTTGCCTGTGGGTCCTTTGACGCACACACAGATGACAGATCTGTGGGGACCTTTGCCATCGCAGTGTGAAGTCTCCTGCTCTTTATGGTGTCCAGGTGAGGGTGTTTCACGCTTCCTTGGTTTGTCTGGTTTATTCAGGAAGTTCTTGGAGCTGGTTTTCCTTATAATGATTTTAATATACTATGTGTTCAGATGGTTCTGCTCAACTTTTGTTATGTTTAGAGGGTGTGTCCATTCAGCTTCAGGAGGAAGTTGTTTATTGGTCTGGACCTCATGAGTGCTACTGGAAAGGTGGTGTTGCTGAAGTGGGCAACAGAGTGTGGAGGTTTGCACTCAAAATGGGGGCAAATACTGCTTATAGGATGAGACAAACTCTGGAAATCCGCTGTTTCATGCATGTCGGCTAACTTTGAGCAGGGCTCAGCCGGATCTCAGAAGTCATGTCTGCGATTTTCATTCCTGCTGACAACTCCTGTTTTGAAATTTTCATGCTGATTTCTCTAGTACCGTATTTCTAATTTTTTATTAAATATATTTATTTATGTACTTGGGGAGAGAGAGAGAGAGAGAGAGAGAGAGAGAGAGAGAGAGAGACTATACTATATATGGGCATGCCAGGACCTCTTACTGCTGCAAACTAACTCCAGATGCATGCATTGCTTTGTGCATCTGGCTTGGGCCAGCAGGCTTTGCAAGCAAGTGCCCTTGACTGCTGAGCCATCTCCCTAGCATGGATTTTTGTGAGCTTTTATTTATTTATTTATTTATTTATCAGTGCATCCTCCCTAACATCTATGTCCTGGGGAGCCCCAAGTCACAGCCTTCCTTGGCCACTCCTTCCACCAGGTTCTGACTCCCAGGGAGTTAGAACGTCTGGTCTATAGTAGACCATAATCTGTGTTTTCCTAACTAAAACAACAGTTCTTTCATGTTTCCATGATGCCAGGTAACACTCACGATAAATTAGATAATAAATGGGTAAGCGTTTCCTCATGAGAGCAGGCCTGTTGAGAGTTGAAAAGTAAAATGTCAAGGAGTTGATGACATAAATAACCTGATCTATATTCAGACACGTCTCTGTCTCATCTAATTATGTCACTTAGTCACAATCCTCTAAAATGGATCTGGGCCATGGCACAGTAGTAAGATGCTGGTCTGTGCTTCAGAATGATACATCTGCCCTGAAAACTTTGAAGCATTTTCTTTCTTGGAGAGAATTTTTTTTTTCAGATTTGCACAAGATTATCTCACACCAATGAAAATGCATGTAAAGTGCCACGTTGCAGTGCCGCTCTGATGAGCTGTTAGGAAGCCCAGGCTTGCCTTCGGGCAAACAGAGGCACTAGCACATGATGCTTTCAGCTTCTCCAGCTGCACACAGTGTCTTGTGGGAGGCTGCATTCATCTTCCAGTTCTTCCCTGGAGGAACAATAAGACATTGCTCTTTTGGCTCTCAGGAGGGTTTTAAACTTCTTCCAACACAAATGCCACGTTTGACTTCGTCCTGCTTTCAGTAAAATGTTTTCCTTAATGTCGCAAGAATTATTGACAATTCTGTTTGGTGACATAATTTCCTATAAGATGTTCACAGAGATTGGAAATCATTATGTGGTTTGGCTGGACCTGCCAGATGGGAAGGAGGATTAAGAATTAAACTGTCTGCTTGCCTTGGGTAGCTACTAAATTATAAGGTGCATTGTTATATTGGAAAAGAGAGTCAAAGGACTGGACTAAATAAATAACTCCCTCCGTGAATTTGAAGAAATAAATAAATAAAAGTATTGGTGCAGGATTTGGGGGTTTGGGAGGGATCGCGCAGACTTGTGGACTCTAATTTTGGGTCCTTTGTTAAAAAAACAAAGAATTGATAAAACTGACTCGAGAAGTATAAATTATGAATTATTGACTTGAGAGAGAAGTCATCATTTGTGAGGTTTATTGAGGGGGAATTGATATCTAGGAATAGGCTGGAGCAGTTCTCTACACCCTTATAAGACCAAACAGAGAGGCTCTTCAAATAACAGGCCAGAGAGGATTAAGCAATAGTGAAGGATTCAGAGATCCAAGAGGAATCATACATGTGATCAAGGGAAAAGGGGCTCAAGAGCATGCGCAAAGAGAAGGCAGGGAAGAGAAGAACCAGGTGAGGAAAGCACTCTCCCCTTCCCAGCCATGCCCGGCCTGACCAGGTTGGACAGACTCACATGGGTGCTCAGGTCACTGGGCCATGGAGGGGCTGAGCTCTGATTGGTTCCTGGACTCAGGGGGCTGACCCAGAGAGGCCCTGCTGGGCACATCACTGGCATCCAACTTGGAGAGACAGGGTCAGACCCAAGTTTCAGTTTTGCCAAGATGGACAGAATGACATCTCCTTGTTCCCTGTTTGGGGCTTTTGTCCCTAAATAGCTGACTGTTTTTTTTTTCTTTTTCTTTTTTTATTGTCCATAATGAGTTACAACATTCAGTGGGCAAACAATGAGTTGTTATCCCCAATTCCCTGCTGCCCTCCCCTCCCCAATCCGCTGGATATCCTCCTCCATGGGTCGTCTGGATCAGTCCTTGTGACAGGGGACCATGGATAGCCTAGTCTTCAGCCAGGTTCTCCTGGCCATGCCTCTGGATAATCTCCCCCACCACGGCTCTCACAATCTTTCCGCCCCCTCTTCCACTCAGTTCCCTGAGTCGTGGTGGATGAGTATTAAGGCTGCTTTAAGGTTATGAGCTTAGGGGTCTCTGTGTCGAAAATCGTTGGTTTCTGTCTCACTGGCTTATCCTGTGTTGACTTAATGACTGTGGCTGTGGGCCCCTTGTTCATCCTGTCATTCTCTGTGGGGTTCTGTTTTAAAAAGAAAACCTGCCTTCAAACTCCCGTTTCTCCTTCAGCATTACCAGTGTTGGTCCCCAGGGATAGATGTTGGGAGTATGCTTTCAAAATAGTTTAGAGATGAATTGGAAAAGGGAGTAAAGAGAGAGTTCGCAGCTCTGCCAGGTAAGAAAGTCGAGTTGATTGGCACGTGCTGAAACGAAGTTCCAAAGCAGTCTGTGAGTAGGCCGAGGCGGAGCAGATGTGACCTCATTTTCGCTCAATTCATTCCTCAGCAGCTGCTTGCTGTACCTGAGGAAATGCTGCCATTGTTCTTTTGAAGGGTCTATTCAGCAGGGTTAATTTCTTATCCTTCAAACCATTTGGATTTTAAATGTATATTTCCCGTCTTGTGTGCCTACTTGATATATATTCATACATAAATTATTCACGTGTTTAAAAATGTGATTTATTTTACAATCACATTGCTTTGTGTTGATTCTTTTAATTCATTCTCCTCATTCTTAATACAGTTTTTATTTTTAGACAGGTCATTTTACAGCTTTATTAAAACACTTTATGGGGCTTATATTTTATCTATGAAATGAACAATCCATTTAAGAGCCTTTTTTTTAAATTCAGAAAATGCCTAACTTCCAAACAGGGGGTTAAAATCTACCTACTATAGCCTTCTTGTTTTTAAAAGGTATTATAATCTGCCTTTTATTACCGTGGGAGATCAGGCTTTTGAAGGGCATTGCTATGCCTTGTGCTTAGCACTGCATTTGGGGCAGTTTAGGGGTGAGGGGGCCCAGAAAGTAAGAGTGAGGAATGTAATGCCCTTAAGCCTGTCCTTGCTGTTAGGCTTCCCTGCCCCAGATCTGTTTGTCTTAAACTCAATGTGAATCCCTCCCTAGAGAAGCAGATTGAGATTCCTGAGAAGATTGCCCCTCCCCGAACTCCTGATGCCAGGGGGGCTGCTCATGTCAGCCCCATCCAGAACCTAGAACTGCCCCCCATCTGGTTTTCTAGACAGGCTTCCTTCCTGCCAGTCTCAGAGCTCCCTCCTCCCAACCAGAAAAATATTCCTGCAAGGTGCCCCCCCTGGACTCCCACAGAAATCCAAAGAACCTGGCTCCTGGAGCTTCCAAGCCCCTTCCCATTGACCACCTCCCACCAGCCTGTCCCCCAGGCCTCTTTTAGTTGGCTTTTCCTTCTGACCCCCCTCCCGCTTTTTCCTTTAGCTTCCTGCTGCTCCTCTCAGCTTGCAGATGTCTGTCTCTCCCTGCTCTTCTTCTCTGTCTGTCTGCCTTTTCCATTTCTCCTTATTCTCTCTCTCCCTGTCCCATTCCTTCAGCCTGTGGCATGTGTGCCCATGTTCCTGTGTCCTCCTCCCTCTTGGTGGGTTCTCTCTCATGCTCTGGGTTCCTGGGCTGATTGCCCAGCAGGAACTCCGCCACTCAGTCAACCTCTCACCGACCTCCAGGTTCCTACCTCCTTGTAGGAGTGCCCCTGGGCCTCCTTCCCCTACCCCCAAGGCCCACAGCACCCCCGCTCCCCAATTTGGGGTATATTGATAAAGTACTCTATTTAATAATTCATAACAGCCATGTTTCTGGCCTCAGACCCTCCCCTAAACACCTGACACTTCCTCCTCAAATTCTGTCTGTATTCTAATAAGACCTCTAAACTTTGCCCTTTGGTCCGTGGATTTCAATTCTTTGACTTCCTAAGACAAGAATCTGGAGGGCACTGACTTGGTGAGAACTTTGCATGGCCCTTGGGCTTTATGGAACCCTAGCTCCTGAGTTGTTACTGTCTAATTAGAGTCACCAAAGAAAGACTCCATAACTCTCAGAAGACACCCCCAAATTTATCACCTTTTGATATGTACTACAAAATGGTCCCTTGATCATTTGTTTAATGCTCATGCTTAACTTAAAAATTCAGTTCAGGGCTGGAGAGATGGCTCAGCAGTTAAGGCACTTGCCTCCAGTGCCTAAGGCCCGGGGTTCAACTCCCCAGGACCCACATAAGCCAGACCCACAAGGTGGTGGCCCTGGTGTGCTCTCTCTCTCTCTCTCTCTCTCTCTCTCTCTCTCTCTCTCTCTCTTTCTCTTTCTCTCTCTTTCTCTCTCTCTGTATCTCTCTGCTTGAAAATGAATAAATAAAATATTTTGTAAAAAATTCACTTCAGATGAGCCAGAGGCTTAATATTACATATTCACCATGAGGTGTATGATACCATTCAAGATGTAAACATGCATTTTCATAAGGTCTCTGAAAGGTAAAAACTATTTAGATTTCATAAATGTTTTAAACTTTCATGTGTTTCATAGGCCTTGATTAGTCATCTATGATAATAACTTTGATCTGAACCAATTAGACGGTCTTATGTGAGGCAAACGTGATAACCACTACACTACAGAAACCCGCTAGACAGTCTTATGAATAAAAGCTATTTTCAAAAACATAATCAAATTGTTGTTTATTTTTTCCTATTGTAAAAATTAACCTATATTTGGGTCCTTTAGTTGCTTATATCTTCTCTTAATTTATTCACCCTTGAGTACTGCCTGATATTTTTCTGGTCTTCGAATCACTGTCTTGTTACTGTTTACAACATGCATCACATTTAGCAAGGAGCCATTTGCAAGGTAAATTGGCCCAGAGAACTAAGACATCAGCAGCAGCAGCAGAGTTACTTTCTTATATTTAAATAAAGTATCCATTTTCCATGAAGCACCAGATTTCACCTGCAGAGATAGATGATTTCTCCAAATCTGAACAAAAGAGGAAACTGAAAAATGGATTATTCAAATTTTAGATATGTAGGGAAGTAATATTTTCAGTTCTCTCATTTGGATTCTCGAAATACAAGCTTAAACCAAGCAGACATAAGATAATGTATCCAAAGTTGGTTTATATTCCAGGAAGATCATAACACGTGAAGCATGGCTAGGGGGTCCCACCACTCAGACCCTGAGCAAGCAGGCACTGGAAACCTGCTGTCCACTAGGTGCCTGGGGTACAGATGGGTACTGTATACTGCCCTCCTCGGTCTGCCTAGGATACAGATACCAAGGCAGTGCAGGAAGAAAGTGACAGAAATAATCACACGTCTGTGAGAGGATAGGGGAGAGAGGTTCCTGGGAGCTTATTCCTGGGTGTAAATTTATAGCTTGAATTACTGCATGCTTGTTGGGTCTTTCACATTTACAGGATAGATTACATTTCAGATTGCAGAGTTAGTATAAAGTAGAAAGGCTGGAGACAGAGTTCATTTGGGAACGTGCTTACCTGGTCTTCACAAAGCCCTGGGTTCAACTAATCCCCAGTATCATGTGGAAAAAAGTAAAGAACAACTTTATGTGAAATCTTTTTTTTCTAGTTATAGTTCTAATTTGCATGTTGAATAGAAACTTTGTATTATTCAGAAATCCATCATTTACTTTTAAAATGTGCAGTGTATTTTTATGGCTTTTAACAAGTAAATTTTAGTTTTATTTTAGTTAGTTCGATCACCTACTTTAGTTTGGATGAACTAAAGTTTTTCAGAATTGCATGGCATACTTTTGAGTAGATGTAATGCACTTACTGCCCGTGCTTTTTACCCATGCTTGCTCCTAGTATTTCCAAAGCAAGACAGAATCACTGCAGTATCTGGAGTTCCAAAAAATTCAAGCTGAAATATTGGAGGCTTTGGTCAGCCAGACATGTTTGTAATCCCAGCACTTGGGAGGTAGGAGTTTAGGACCACCCTAGCTGCCTGAGACCATTACTCAAACAATAAAAACAAATAAAAATAGGTAAAAATTCATTTAAAACATCTCCAATGGCTTTGTGTATGTTAACATAACCTCTTATTTCAGAAGCACCTTAAATAAATATATGTCCTATGAAAAATTTATGTTTGTCCATTATAATTGGGTTCTGGTAAAATAGAGGTAATAATCCTTGCCAGTTGAAGACTGATTTTCCTAAAACTAAATAAAGCGATGCCTCCCACCAAAAAAAAAAAAAAAAGGTATACTCCCAGTGTTCAGTGGGGTGAGGGAGATTGTAAAATCCACTAAGATGTGTTCTTTAATTAGAGATGGCCATGGAAATTGGACACTGGCTAATTCATAATTATTAATCAATCAGAACATATGGGACTGATGTGTTGGTGTCTTTATGTTCCACACTGAAGAGTTGGAATAAAGTTGTTTAGCCCCTGTTTGGATGATTGTAAATGCTTAGAAAGGATCAAAGTTTTCCACTCTGAGCACCTAGGTCTCATTAGTTACTGAGGTAAATAATGAGGAGTAATCCCTGTGTGGGTTAGCCACATCTGATGGCTGTGTATGCCTTTGTCTAATGCTTAAAGAAGGAACCCAGTCCCCAGAGGGAGGTGGCTAGAAAGATGTTTGGACCAGACATTAGAACATGGGAGATAATTATAAATGACCTTCATGAGTTTATCATCTATAACTCAAGCAGTTGATTGTTAGAATACAGCTGATATTTTTCTACTTTGTATATAGTATTTGAGTACATTCTGATTTCCCATTAAGTAAGGCAAATCACAAAATTATTTTTCCTAATGATGGAAATAAATTGTCCTATAACTGGGCAAAGATCCACAGACGTGGAGTTTGTCATCTCGAGATCATCCATGATTGACCATGATTGGTCTGTAGGCTCCACTGAGAACTTCCGACAATGATTTCGTGATGTAGAGGGTACCTCTTTCACAAACATCAAATAAAGCTGCACCTGGTGTTACAAGATTGGGCTGAGGCAGGAGAATCACAAGTTTAAGGCCTGCCTGGGCTACAGTAGAGTGAGTTCAAGTCCAGCTAAGGTAACAGTGAGGAGGGTGAAGAGAAGGCCGGGGACATAGCTAGTGGCAAAGCACTTACCTAGCAGGTGCAAGGCCCTTGTGGCCATCCTCACTCTCCCTTCCCGTCCCCCAAAAGAATACCAAATTATATACATGAAAATCCAAGGGTTGGTTTGAATAGCAACAACAGTAAGATTTATTGGGAGTTTTGAAAAATTATCTTCAAGGAGAGAGAGAGAGAGAGAGAGAGAGAGAGAGAGAGAGAGAGAGAGAATGGGTACACCAGGGCCTCTAGCCACTACAAGGGAACTCCAAATGCATGTGCCACCTTGTGCATCTGGCTGTACATGGGTACTGGGGAATTGAACCTAGGTCGTAGGTTTTGCAGGCAAACACCTTAACCACTGAGCCATCTCTCCAAATGGAAATTTTTTCTTTGAGACAGTGTCTCATGTAGCTCAGGATGGCCTCAAACCTGCTATGTGGTTGAGAATGGCTTTAAACTCCTGATAGTCCTGCTCCCATCTCCCCAGTTCTGGGATTACAGCCATGTGACTTTGGTTTTCTTTTAAAGCAGTGCTGGAGATCAAAACCAGAATCTTGTACATGCTAGACAGGCATTCTGCCCATTGGATCTGCGATGCTTTTATTTATATTGCACATGTGTGTGTGTGTGTACACACCAAGGTCTCCCACTCCTGCAAATACATGCCAGATTTGTGCACCATTTTAAGTCTGGCTTTGTGTGGGTTCTGGGCCAGCTGGCTTTGCAAACAAGGACCTGTGACTGCTGAGCCATCTCCTCAGCCCCTGGGATGCTTTAATGTAACAGAAATTTTCCTTTGGTTCAGATGACTGAATGTTCAAACATATTATTAATCTCTGTATTACTTACATAGTACAGGATAGATCTGTATTATGTTTTATATTTTGCTTATGGAGTTAAAGGAGTGACAATTAATTAGTTCAAAGTGCCCTCTTGGGACTTGGTACAATCTTTCCAATAAGTGGGTAACGTGGCTATACTAACCTACCCACCTGTAAAAATGGTTCTTTCTTGATTGAGAAGTCTGAAGAGAAAAGCAAAAGAAGTAACCAGTAGCCACTAGCTGTTATGATTAATCTGTAGCTCTCCATAGTTAAGAGCCTTAACATTGCAGTCTCAAGGTTACCTTTGGGTCTCAGTGGCTGATGGTACAGTGCCCCGTCTGGTAATTCTGCCAAAGGCTCCATCCATCCTCTGATAGAGCTGTGACTGGATTGCTTTGGGCACAGTGGTCACTGTGACCCTGCATGGTGTGTACTCAGTGTGTTAACTCTTGGTTCACACAGGAAGCCTGTTTTGTTCAGTATAAACGTTTTATCAGAATGCCACACTTTGCCTTATTAAGCCACAC
>PVHP010049297.1:0-12189 GCA_004024765.1 Zapus hudsonius
TTCCTTGGGAGGGTCTCCCCAGATTGAAGGACATCTCAGAGTGAGGGTCTTTCAATATGATGCAAGGAACTACATCAATCTTCCTGAATTTGTTTAGGGAGAATTTGTGACATGAGATGTGGTCAATTTTAGAAAAAGTCCCATGCGCTGCTGAGAAGAATGTATATTCTGTGTCTTTGGGGTAGAACGTTCTGTACATATCTGTTATCCCCAGTTGGTCAATGGTGTCATTAAGCTCTGTTATGTCCCTGCTGATTTTCTGTTTGGTTGATCTGTCTAGGGCTGATAGAGGTGTATTAAAGTCCCCTACTATGATGAAATTAGAGTCTATTTCTGCTTTATTTTTGAGTAGGGTTTACTTTACGAACTGTGTCGCACCCAAATTTGGTGCATATATATTCATAATGGTGCTATCTTCCTGCGGAATCCTTCCTTTGATGAGTAAGAAGTGACCTTCCTTATCCTTTTTAATTGCTTTTGGTGTAAAGTCTATTTTGTTAGAGATTAATGTAGCCAAACCTGCTTTCTTTTTATTTCCACATGCCTGATAAAGTGTTTTCTATCCTTTTGCTCTAAGGAGGTTTCTGTCTTTAGAAGTAAGGTGTGTTTCCTGAAGGCAGCAGATGGAGGGGTCCATTTTTCTGATCCACCCTGCAACTCTGTGTCTTTTTATAGGGGAGTTACGTCAATTAATATTCAGTGATATAACTGTGAGGTTTGCTTTAAGCCCTGCCATGATGAAGGGGTAATGGAGGTTGTTGTCTCTGCTGCTGTTATTAGCGCACTGACTACAATTGTTTTGTTTGGTCTCTGGTACTCTTCTGAGGTAGATTTCTTGTTTTTTCTGTGTGGGTTATCTCTTGCAGGATCTTCTGCAATTTTGGCTTTGTGTTCAAATAGTTGTAGAGCTGGTTTACTTCATGGAACACTTTCACTTCTCCATCAATCATGAGAGATAGCTTTGCTGGGTAGAGTAGTCTAGGTTGAAAGCCAAACTTCTTTAGGCCCTGAAAAGCATTACTCCAAGCCAGTCTGGCTTTCATGGTTTCTAATGAGAAGTCTGAGATAAGTCTGATGGCTTTTCCTCTGTAAGTTACGGTTTGCTTTTCTCTAGCAGCTTTGAGTATTTTCTCTTTGCTTTCGATGTTAGGCATCTTAATTAAGATGTGTCTTGGAGAGTTCCTCTTCATGTCCTGTCTGTTTGGAGTCCTCTGGGCCCCTTGAAAGTTGAGTGGGCTTTCTCTTGTTAGATATGAAAAGTTTTCTTGAATAATTCTGTTGAAGATATTTCCTATGCCCTTAGCCTGGGCTTCTTCTCCCTCTGGGATCCCCATGATTCTAATATTGGTCCTCTTTATTGTATCCCATAGATCCCTCTAGTTTTGCTTACTTGATTTCTTGAATTTATTGAAACCTATGACATCCTTATTAATTCCTTCTGATTTGTCTTCTACTTCTGAAAGTCTGTCCTCCAAATTATCAACTCTGGGACTGATTGATTCAAAGGAGGTTTTTAACATTTCATTTTCATTATTTGTTTCTGCTGTAGCTTGTTTATAGACTCCAATTCTTTGGTGAGATCTAATTTCCAATCTAATTTTGTTTTTGCTTGGGATTCCTGATAATCATTTTTAATTTATTTTAGGTCCTCATCAAATTTAATCATTTGGTTGTCTAGCTCCTCTTTTAACTGATTAATTTTCAATTCAGTTAATGTGTTTCTGAATTCATTCATATTTCTCTCCATTAAATTCATTCTGGAGACTATGTTTGAGTTAGATACCTTCATCTCATTCATGTCTTTTCTCATAATTTCCATATCAGCCATTAGCTGCTTCATATTTGCATTGCAGTTGTGGTCAGGAGTCATATTGCTCTCTCTTTGGGATTGTGTATTTGTTGCCTCTGTTTCTTTGCCAGTCTCCTGCTCCATAAAGGGACTAAGGTCCCTGGGTTGGGGAGTTCCATCTTTAATTTCCGTTGGATTTTTCCTTTTATTTCTTCCCATTTCTAGGTAGGTGAGTGGGACTAAGGCACCCTGGGAGGGGTGCTGTTCAGCCTGCTTTGCTTCCAATGGGAAGATCACCAGGTTTGATCTTAAATGAAGGTCTTTCCTGTTGGGGAGTTCTATGCCCAGTGAGGCTTAGATTTTTACCTGACTGGATCACTCTGCTCCCAGATGGTATGCTGGAGTAGAAACACAGTCCCAGCACTTCAACTATAGGGCCCAGTGTTCTCCCACCTGACTGTGCCCTCCTATCTGGTGCCTGTCGGAGCCGCCTTTGTCCACCCAGCACTGGCAGACGTTCCCTGGTGGTGCCTGAGGCCTGGCTCCGCCCATCAGCTACAGTCCTGTGCGCTAGTTCAGCTTTCCTGCGGAATGCGATCGTCTGTGTATTTGGAGGGGTCTCAGGGGAAGTGCGCCCAAGAATCACTACAGGGCTGCTTTTGTCCTCCCAGCTCTGGCCTTGGTTCCCCAGTGTCTGAGAGCTGGCCCCGCCCGGCAGCTGCGGACCGGTGCTCGGGGAACCACGCTCGTTCAGTTAGCCCGTGGAGCGATTGCCTGTGTATGTGGAGGGGGTCTCAGGGAGAAGTGCGCCCAAGAATCGCTGGAGGGAGGCTGGAAGAAGGAAGGGGGCCCGAGGGAAGGGCGGCGCTTTGTTCCTCTACCGAGTAGAAAGCAGATGGGGAGACCTGACCCCCTGGCTGGCTAGCGTGGAGTTGGGGAGACGGAAGGTTTGGGTTCAAGGCCAGCTGAGGTCCCGGGTTTGGATCCCAGCTGAAGAATCAAACCTTTTCGAAGAGAGTCCGCCATGATGCTCCGCCCCCACTGGGGGGGTTCCTTTTAAAAGAAAATTCTCAAGTAATTTTTTGCTACCTAGTTACTTTGAAAATATATTTCATATATTTCTCTAGGTAGTGAAAATTTAAATAATGCTGTCATTTGTCTTCCAATCTAGAATGCAAGTCTCTTTATGGCAGAGACTACATTTTAATCTGTCATAATGTCTTAATAAAATTCATTGCTCAAGTGCCTTTACTGAATTGAATATTTATTTGTCTTGTATAAATCATAAAAAATGTCAAGGTCATTTGCAAAAAAAATCAAAATTATTATCTTGCAGTTGTAATATGTTGCTTAGCAATATTTTTATGCACAATTTCACACTGGAATTTTGCTAACCTTCAAAAATACATATTCAAATTACCAAATGATTGACATTGAAATTGAAACAAAGTACCTTGCAGTGAACGCAAAGGGGAATATTTAGGTTCAACAATGTTGCTCTTGTTTAAGCAACAGTGCTTGATTAGCTAGTAAAAATATTAGTTATGCTAGATTAAAAGAATTGAGGCTGTTTTGGTAATTAAGGGTTTAATTAGTAAGATTTATTCAGCTCTAGCATATAGATATCTTACTTTCAAGCTGCTGCACGCTTGCTTAATATCCATTATTTTAAAATTTGTTTTGTACATCATTAATATTTGCACTTAATATGACCTCAAAGGCTTCCGGTGTCTGCATAGACTTGGAAATTATTGTTTCACACCCCTGATACAACAGCACAGAGCAGGCATCATAGGCAAAAGGAAAACTAAATTTCTTAATACCTTCATGATTTATCTGGTTTCTCAATTTATAAAAAGATTTAAATGGATTTGTGACTGGATTTTTATGGCTCTGTGTGTGTGTGTGTGTGTGTGTGTGTGTGTGTGTGTGTGTGTGTCAGACTCCATATGCAAACTTAGCTATGCTCAGATCTGTGATGTTCCTGGTTCAGCCTCCCAAATGCATAGGCACACATGACCACACAAACACTGTACTTGGGCTTATTTTACGTTATTAATATTTTTGGCTCTGTGTGTGTATGTGTGTGTGTGAGTGTGAAATGTGGCATGTGGTTTGGTGTAAGCACATGGGTATTACTTGCTATGCTCCATAAAGTCATCTGCTGAGGCCAGATGGAATGTTGGGTGAACTGCTTTTCCGCATGGTCTTGTTTTGAGCCTGTCCCCTTTCTACTGACAGCAGAGCTGGGGGCTGGCTCTGAAGATTCTTAGGGCTCTGCTCCCCTGTGAGCTGTGGGTGATTCCTGACTGTGACCAAACTCAGCTCTTATGTGGGATGTTTGAACTGGGCAGTCTCAAGCCCCCTCAGGCCCTCACGTTTACACAGAAAGCACACTTGACCAAGAAGGCACTTATCCATCCCCTAAAGATTTAGTTTTTTAATGCTAACTATTTTCTTTTCCAACATTCTTTTGGAAAATTCTTTTTCTTTTCTTCTGTGTCTTCTACAGTAGCTAGGAAGGGGACACAGTTTTGAGGGCTTTGTGTGACCTCACTTTATCTGGATGAAGTTCCTTCTGACTTGTCTGCCCCCTTGTGTGCCTTCCTTTCTGGCAATGTTTATGAAGGGGTTTCTGAGCTGGAATGATTTTTCCTCACACTCACATCCTGTCTTCTTTCTCAATGAGACATCCATACAGAAACTGACATAATCCAAGGAAAACGGACAGGATTCATTGCTAGAGATTTCTACTTGACCTCTGTCAAGTAATAATATTTTGAAACTAAGATGGGCTTTTAAGAAAACAATATTTTATAATTCAAGGTACAAATTTGAGTACTTGTCAATCTGAAGCAAATGGATAATGAGTTTGAGGTCATCCTGGATTATATAATGAGACCTTGTCTCAAAAAAACCCCAAACAATAATAACTAATTAAAAGTAAAATCACATTATCACCTACTAAATTATTGTGAAATTGATTTGCAATTTTATATGAACATGGAAAATTATTTTTTTCAGGCATGTAATATTACATTAATTTTAATTCAACAAGTTCTGAGGGCATTTAGTCTAATGTACTTCCTTTCCAACAAATTATAGAAGCATGTGCCTGAGGTCGAAGGGAAGCAAAGGGATTCTAAATTAGCTGGTTGTATCTATAAGTTAAAGTGAAGTAGAAACTGTCCTAAGTCACATGACCTTGATACTCCACATTCATCTCCCTAGGACCTCTTTGCTGCCAAAGGGAGAACTTGAATGAGATGGTTTTGTACTGATTTCCAATATTCCTGGTGTGTCCTTCATTTTGTGGGCTTTCCATTTATAGAGACTGAGGGGGTCGGGGGTTCACACAGCTCTGACCTCAGAGCATGCTCTTCTCACCCCTACTACATGTCCTCCAGGGACATGGGCAGGAAACAGCTGACACTTGAGATTTGTTTTTAAATATTTCACCCAATGTATTCTTATTCCTGGCATATTGATACTTGACTGTAATTTATCAAAGACAAATTATTTTTCTACCCACCACTGAATTCAGGCACACCAATAAATTGTATTTTAATATTGTCTGACTAGAATGTCCTTAGAGAGACATCATAGGAAAGTTATTAAATGTCTATATTCTGGTCCAGAAGAGAAGTCAGTCTTTGAGAATGAATTTCTTTATACTATCCTTACTTTAATACAGAATAAAATGTTAATTTGATTTTAAAAAAACAAAGCTGTGTCTATAATGTTTAATGCATTGGGCCTCATGTGTAATATAATTTGTGATGGTATTCTAATTAGCTTACATGTGGCCAGTTAAATATATTTACAGTGATAAACAAATAAATCCCCCAAATATGAGGATTCTTAGGAATCAAAATGGATTTTTCAATATTGGAATATTTAAGATCATTTATATTCAGTATTATTACGAATGCTCAGAAAAAGAAGATAATAAGCAACACATTTTATTTGTAGATGGTATTAAGTTGAATGAATGTTGCCTACACAGGGGAGGACAGAGGAATCATTTTAATAAAGAACCTGGAGGCGTTAGAGGTATGGAAAGGAGATGATAAAACCAAGATTTAAGTTGTAAAAATTCAAATCATTACACAAGGGGAGGAAATAAGCTAATGCAGTGAGTCAGGCCGTGAGACAAACCCAAGAAAATAGTTACAGGCTAAATAAATCTCTGGGTGATAGTGCAGAAAAATGAGATATGAACCAGCCATAATAATGTTCCCTTATGCTTTTGAACCACAAAGAGGCATTATAGCACAGGGAGATGAAGGGGACACACCTAAACGTCAGGACTGCATCTGTCACCGAACAACAGCAACACAAAGCCTGAAGGCACAGTTGGATCCAGTGCTCTGTGGGGCCCCAACTGCTAAGAAGTTTCCACAAGAGAATGAGTTTCTATTAGACATGGATTCAATGGACTCCTTCTAAGTTAATATAGTGTCAAGGAATAGCAAGATATGGTGACTGGCTATATGAAGAATACCTAAAAAAAGAGAAATTCTACACATACTGCAAGTGAGTTTCATTCTTTTTTAATATACATTTTTTTCCTTTATTATCCATAAATAGATACATTGATCTCCCCAGTTCCCCGTTTTCCCTCTTCCCTGTCCCCAGTCAGCTGGATATCCTCCTCCATGGGTAGTCTCTATCAGTTCATAGTGTAGGGGGTTATGGATAGCCTAGGAGTCAACCTGGCTCCACCCCCATTTGTATGTGGTTACTTAGGTGGGCCATGTCTCTGGCCATTCTCCCACACCATGTCTCTTACCGTCTTTCTGCCCCTTCTTCCACTCAGTTCCCTGAGTCATGATGGGTGAGTATTAAGGCTGCTTTATTGTTGAGGTCTTAGGGGCCTCTGTACTTCTGCTTTAGGTTGTGTTGAAAAACTTTGGTGTCTGTCTCACTGGTTCATCCTATGTCCAGCTCTGCACTAACTACCATCTGGGGGCTGGTTACCATTCTGGACCTTTCCAGGTATCTCAATGCTGATAGATGGTATTCTGTGGTTTCTTCAGCAACAGGATCCTGCCTCAGGCCTGGGGTGAGCATTAAAGAGCTTTGGCAGAATCCTGTCTTGTTTTTGGGACCTCATGGGTCGCTTTGGTCAACAGCTCAGTGAGGGAAGGAACCAATGACTGGGATCAGGAGTTGCAGGACTGATGGATTTTTTTCACAGGCTTAGACTCTCTCCCCTTCTAATCACAGCCCCTCTTGCCAGACAACGCCCACTACTTGCTCAATAGCTTACAGAATGCAAGTGAGGATTTTATGATTTTGAACCCATTTTGGTGTAGCTTCATGCTTAAGTCATCCCCTCCCCTCCATTCCTTACCCCTCTTTCACAAACTCTCACTTCTCTCGACTGGTCTGCATAGAGTTTACAGTTAACCTGGTTAGGAACCACATATGTGGGAGAATATGTGGCATTTGACTCTTTGCCCTTTTGAGAGATCACTTAGTAAGATCTGCTCCAAGTCAGACCATTTTTCTCTAAATTTCGATAAGTCATTTTTCCTTTCAGCTGAGTAAAATTCCATGGTGTAAATATATCTGAGTTTTGTTATCCAGTCCTCCATGGATGGGCATTTTGGTTGATTCCAATTCTTGGCTATTATGAATTGAACTGCTATAAACATAGTTACACAAATGTCTCTATCCTGAGAAGTGACATCTTGTGGGTAGACGCCTAGTAGAGTGATAGCTGGTTCCATTGGTAGTTCTATCTTCATTCTGTTCAGGAGTCTCCACAGTGCTTTCCAAAGCAGTTGAACAACCTTGCAGTCCTACCCGCAGTGAATGAGGGTTACTTTTTCCCCACATCCTCACCAGCATCTGTTGTTGTTGGTTTTCTTTATGATTGCCATTCTGACTGGAGTAAGGTGGAATCTCATTGTGGTTTTGATTTGCATTTCCCTGATGCTTAAAGATGCTGAGCACTTTCTTAAGTGAGAAAAGGCCATTTGTGTTTCCTCTTCTATGAATTCTCTGTTGAGATCAGTGCTCCATTTTGTGAAGGGGCAGTTTGAGTTTTTACTATTAATTTTTTTGAGTTCTCTGTAAATTCTGGAAATTAGGCCTCTGTCTGAGTTATAGCTGGCAAAGATCATCTCCCAGTTTGATGGGGGTCTATTGGCTCTTAGTATGGTACTTTTGTCTGTACAGAAGCTTTTAAGTCTGATCAAATGTTGCACTTCCTGGGCTGCTGGAGATTTGCTCAGGAAGCTTTTCCCTACTCCAGTCTCATGTAGAGTTCTTCCTATTTTTTTCTTCCAGGGTATTGAGGGTTACTTGATTTATATTGGGGTCTCTGATCCATTTGGAGTTGATTTTAGTACATGGTGAAATGAGTGAGTCTATTTTCATATTTTTTACATGTGTTTATCCAATTTGTCCAGCACCATTTGTTAAATATGCTATCTTTAGCCCAGCTTACATTGTTGGTACCCTTGTCAAAGACCAAGTAACTGAAGTTACTTGCATTAGAGGCTGGGTCTTCAATTCTATTCCACTGTTCTGTCTGTCTGTTTTTCTACCATTACCGTATTGTTTTTGTTACTATGGCTTTGTAATATATTTTAAAGTCAGGCATGGTGATATCTCCTGCATAAGTTTATTTATTTATTTATTTATTTATTTATTTATTTATTTTACTTAGAAAAGTTTTAGCTACCCAAGGTCTTTTGCCCTTACATATAAACTTTGAGATTATTTTTTCTATGTCTTTGGAGAAAGAGATTGGGCTTTTTATCAGTGTGGCATTGAATCTATAGATCACTTATGGCAGGATTGCCATTTTCACTATGTTTATTCTCCCTATCCATGAGCATGGAATCTATTTCTTTTTTTTTTATAAATATATATTTTATTTATTCATTTTCAAGCAGAGAGATACAGAGAGAGAGAGAGAGAGAGAGAGAGAGAGAGAGAGAGAGAGAGAGTACACCAAGGCCACCACCTTGTGGGTCTGGCTTATGTGGGTCCTGGGGAATTGAACCCTGGGCCTTAGGCACTGGAGGCAAGTGCCTTCACCACTGAGCCATCTCTCCAGCCCTGGAATATATTTCTATCTTATGACATCTTCCTCTATTGCCTTCTTGAGTGTTTCAATATTTTCTTTATAGAAGTCTTTCACAACCTTGGTTACTTCTATTCCAAGGTATTTGATTTTTTTTGAGGCTACAGAAAATGGGAGATAGTCTCTCTGATGTCATTTTCTGTCTGCTTGTCTTCTGCATATAGAAAGGCTACTGATTTTTGTGTGTTAATTTTGTATCCTGCCATTTTGCTGAAGGCATTGATTATCTTCAAGAGTTTATTGGAACTATTCTTTGTGTCTGATATATATATATATATATATATATATATATATATATATATATATATATATATATATATATATATATATAGGATCATTAGGATCATGTCATCTGCAGCAAAGAGCAATAGTTTAATTTCTTCCTTTCCGATTTGTATCCCTTTTATGCTATTCTCTTGTCTTATTGCTTGGGTTAGAACTTCAAGCACTATTTAAATAGCAGTGGTGAGAGTGGACACCCATGTCTTGTTTCTGATTTTAGTGGGAACTCCTTGAGTCTTTCCCCATTAAGAATGGCTTATACTTTAGGAGATGTATATTGTCCTTATTATGTTCAGGTATAGGCCATCTATGCCTATTTTTCCAGGGTTTTGAACATGAAGTGGTGTTGAATTTTGTCAAAGGCCTTCTCTGCATCTATTGAGATGATCATGTGGTTTTTGTGGTTGAGTCTATTAATGTGGTGGATTATGTTTTCAACTTGCGTATATTAAACCATCCTTGCATCCCTCGGATGAAGCTGATGTGGTCAGGGTGAATATTTTTAATGTGGCATTGTATCCAGTTTGCTAAGACTTTGTTCAGAATTTTAGCATCAAAGTTCATCAGGGATATGGCTCTGCATTTTCTTTTCTTATTGCATCCTTGCCTGGTTTGGGAATTAGGGCGATGCTAGCTTCATAAAAGGAGTTTGGAAGCCTTCCCTCTTTTTCTATACTCCTAACAAGCTTCAGAAAGACTTGTTTGAGTTCTATGATGAAGGTTTGGTGTGAGTTTCATTCTTATTAAGAATGACTTAGTCTTCCAAAAGCTCAGGCAACAACAACAAAAAAGATATTTCTAATACACCAAAAATAATTTAAAAACCAAAATAAGAAAGTTGATGTTTGATTTTAAATTCTTATAGCAATAATATCCACAGAGGTTATATATTAAAAATAAATACACTTAAAATGATGTAGAATTTTTAATATCCATCTTACAGATGAGAAAAAATGAGACACTATAATCAATTTCCTAATCTTACCCAGGGTATAACTTATAAAGCAAAATTTAAACGCATGTATGCTTAATGTCAATGTTCATGACTTTACCACTATTGAAATTGGTCTGTGATTCTGTAACTGACCCACTGGCCATCTGTCTTATAAAGCAAATTTATTTTTCTATCTACTTGTAAAGACTTTGTTTTTTTTAGTTTATGAAGTCTTTGTTCTGGTTTTCCCTTGATTAAATTAACTTCTTTTAAATATATGTACAAATAATATCTAAAATGATTTTCAAGTTGATATATCAAAATAGTAAATAAATGTAGATGGATTCATCACCAAGTCTCTGTTAAGTGACAGTGTTGCTAGAACTTTCTGCAAACATGTGACCAAAATTAGAAGTCCAAAGCCCCCAAATCTGAGAAGAAACTGGAAGAGCAAAAGAATACATATGAAAAAAAATCTTATAAAAATTGCATTTTCAAAATGTGAGACTATTCATATTCCTTATTCTTGTCTTGCTTCCAAGTGGTAAGCCTAGTGATCAGAATCATCCCCAGGAATCAACAGTAAAATACCCCTTGCAAAACCTGCTTACATTCATTAAGAGTTACAGGCCTAACAAATGATTTGGCATTTAGGAGTACTTATTTAGAGAAGACTAATAAGTTCAAGTTATAAAGTTACATAAAGAAATAAGTATTTTTTTAAATTTTCTTGACCAATACTATGCACTGCACAGATATGTGTATGAGTCAGGATGACAGACAAATACAATCTGAATGGAAGACTCTTCAACAGACTTATTTATCTTAGAGGTTGGTCTTAATTAGGAAAGGTGAAATATGAATATGTTAGTTTTCTAGAATGAACTATGAAAGCTGATTGCATATAGTGTTGACTGCCTTACACATTACTGCTAAGGTTCTGAAATTTCTTGTTTCTATTTTTTTTTTTTTTGTTTTTTTGAGGTAGGGTATCACTCTGGCCCAGGCTGACCTGGAATTCACTATGTAGTCTCAGGGTGGCCTTGAACTCATGGTGATCCTCCTACCTCTGTCTCCCGAGTGCTGGGATTAAAGATGTGCACCACCATACCCGGCTTCTTGTTTCTATTGAAAGATCTCCCATTAGGAGATTATCAGGAAATTTCATTATGTACATATGTTCAAAAAGAGCTTAAATATTGACACAAAATTTGCCTAATATAATAAATTTGATAATCACTTTGCAAGCTAGAAATGAAAATTAGCTAGAAGTATTTTTGCTAAGTTCTGATTAGCATTACCTTCCTTTCAGAAAAAAAAGAGGGAATATGTCACACATACTCCCACATTTCAGGTATTTTTGAGAGATCAGTGAAAAAGTCTTGACCTTTTCTATAGCAACTTTTAAAAATTTAATTTTATGAAAAATAACAGTCTTGGGCTCCAGACCATTTCTGATTCCTGCTTAAGACCAGGGTATTGAGATACGGTAAGGGTGAGCCTGTTCAGTGCCTCACACTATGTTTTCTGGTGCTTTTGTTTTTGAGACATATTTAATTCAAGGCAGTTGGAGAAGCTGAGGTTGAAGCCAAACAGCAGTCAAGCTAGGGTCCCAGAGGTACGACTCACATTATACCCATCGCCAGCAAATCCATTGAAAAGGAAGTCAGCCGGAAAATCGGAGTATTGTATCTTGTTAACAAGATTGACAGACAGAGTGGGCAGCCATTGTTTTTTTCATTGTCTATTGAATTCCAATATTCTGGCTTTTCTGTATGCTGCTAGGATGCAATTCCATCTAGTTCTGTATAAATTATAAGAAAGTATGATAGCATTATCCTTTGGCTTTCAGACGTCTCGAGTTTTACCCATGATAGGGCTGAGATAGGAGAGTATGGTGGAAGTAAGGTCTGGAAGGACTTAGACAAACACTGTTAAATTAGTATACAAGAATAATCTTTTGGCAGAGAGGAGGCTGGAAGTCCCTAGGCTGAGGACAGATAGAACTGGTGAGAGCCTCTAACACAAGAGCAGAGCCTCCCCGCACCCCACCCCCGAGAGACCTTTGACATAAGCTACATGTAA
>PVHP010049298.1:0-12217 GCA_004024765.1 Zapus hudsonius
TGGGGACTTGGGGATAACAACTCATTGTTTGCCCACTAAATAATGTAATTCATTATGGACTATATATATATATATATATATATATATATATATATATATATATATATATATATATATATAAAGACAAATAAAATGAAATTACTAATAAGTAAAAATAAATAAATAAAATCAAAGTTTTAAAGAGACCCATCTTCCATGACTAGAGGTTATGTGATCAATGTTATTTTGTTGTTGTTTTTTTGAGTTCAGGCTTCACTCTAGTCCACTCTGACCTGGAATTCACTATGTACTTAAAGTTGGCCTCCAACCCACAGCAATCCTCCTTTCAAGTGCAGGGATTAAAGGCATGCACCACCATGTCCAGGAGTGATTGATGTTTTAACTGTATTGGAGTATTCCTGTTGAAATATTAGCAAGATTTTAAGGCTGACTTCTTTATTTGAAGTTGTTTTAAAGGGCTGGAATTGACTTTAAAATGTTCTGCTTTGATCTATCATCTTCTCATTATCATTACTTCATCTTTTCCTCCATGCAGAAGAAGCAAAAGAAAACATACAGCTTTTCAGTATCTAACCTCCAACTGTTATCTGAGTTTTTCTATTGAATTGACTTATTCTGGCTGAAATAACAGATTATTTTACAGATAGTTGCATAACACACGTGATCAGTTTAGTGCCTGCCTATAATTGTTCATGAATACAGCTCATATGCTGAACTGTAGGTGATGTCTACATGCTGCTCACACGGAAAGCTGAAAGGGTTCTGAAAACACCATTATGATCCAGGAGAATTGTGCTGCTGTATTCCATTAGAAATGTCTGACCAGGGAGAAGATGACGTGTGCACAAGGGACTGTGTTTGCTTTGTCTAGTGTCTAATATTGTAACTGGTTTAATTTTTGTGCTCCAACAATGGAAATCTTTCCTACTTATGACAACCCAGGACCATAAAGTGTATTAAGTAAAGTCCTATAAGGCATGGTGTTTCTGGCTTTTCCTGAAACCCACATTGTTAGACTGTGTAAGGGAGCAAGGATGAGTTCTGATCCTCTCTTCCTGCAGTGTCATCATCAGAACTGCTTGACGACAGGACATACAACTCACCTCACATGGTGGAAACACAGCTTCCTTCCCTTTATGAGGGAATCCAAATCCCTTCCCATGACACCACCCTCCTGAACACCTCCTTCTTCCATCTACAGCCCTGCCCCTTCAGACCTCTGGGGAAGGCAGCCTAGATGACGTCCAATCCTGCCTGAGGGTCTGAAGGTTTACTAGTTCTTCTAAGTGGCCTTCCTGGCCCTCTGTATTTACTCAAGTTCTTTACATAAATGAAGCAGAATTTGCTGCTTACACAATCCAAACCATCTCTCAATTATGACTCCTGATCCAGTGTAAAAGTCGTTAAAGCGTATCATTTGGGGAGCAGTCATAGGGAAAGCATGCATGTGATCTGTACTGTTGCAGCGGTGTTTGTGTTATTTTCAAGCCATGGTTGGTTAAACCTCTGCAAATGCAGACCTACTGATAAGAGAGCTGACGACTCTACCTCCTGACCGCTGGAATAGATTGCTAGTTCAGTGCTAGAATCTCAACCTGATACACTCCATGACACATGGTAGGTGCTTAATGAGCAGATCAACTCATTAATAAAACACTGGAGCTGGCTTTTGAATTCAAGCTCCAATTCAGAATCTCTGCCCACATGCAAAAGACCTAATAATATTTGGGAAAAGAGCTAAATCCACCATGAACATCTAGTAACTCCACCACTATGGCCTAAGGCCTACCTCCAACTGCCCAACTAGAAACATTCTCCCCCTAGCCAAAGGTCTAGAGAAGACCCTCTTTTGGTTCAAGATGACTTGTGCCAGGAATTAAAATTTCTCCAAATATATTTCCTCTGAATTCTCCCATAGAATAAGGCAATCAAAATCAAATCACAATATTTACCAAAATCTGCTTTCCTTGTTTTAAAACTAAATCATTTTGTTATACTGACACTGTAACCTGAACATACTGTGAGTTCTTTCACAGTATCTTAATGATTTTTATTAGCATATATTAATTACAAATAATGGATTTCATGATTATATTTCCATGCAGCTATGTGATATTTCTGGTCAAATCACACAACCCTGCTTCCCTTTCTTGTCCCATTCTCAGTTCTTACTCCTCCCAACAAGTCCCCCTCCCACTTTTCTATACTCCCATCTTGTTTGTAAAAGAATCTAGCGAATTTCTTTGTTGTTGCTTATAAGAATCTGGGGGTGGGGTGGTTTACAAAGAAGGAGCACCTTCTACATGTTGAGATTACCTTCTTGTTGTCAGGTTAAATGTCTGACCAGAAACAGTTTGTGGGGAAAAAGGATTTATTTTGGCTTATAGTCTGGAAGGAAAGCTCCATGATGGAAGTGCAAATATGTAGCATGAGCAGAGGCTGGACATCACCTCCTTGCCAATATCAGGTGGAAAACAGAAGCAGGATACTGTGCCAAGTTCTGCCAAGGGGGAGCTCTCTACAGCATCTCTGAGACCACCCCACACCTCCTCCAGCAAGGATTCACCTTGAAAATTGCCATCAAGTGGGAATCAATCATGCAGAACACATGAGTTTATGGGGACATCTGATCCACACCACCACACACCACTGAAGAAAATGCCTCTCCCTCTTCCATCAACAATTAACAGTATTTAGATGTTGGTGGTCTCTCTCTGCTTGGATCTATGGAAGTGAGCCAGTTTCTTCTGCCATTGATGGTATTCTCCTGGAATTTGTAAGCTGGGAATAAACCCCTTTTCTTCCATAAAATGCTTCTGGTCAAGCGTTTGTTCTGCAACAAGGAGCTGACTACAACACCTCCATGACAGAATTGCCTCTATTGTACCAGTGGTCACATCTTGCCTGATAGGTCAGTGTTACAACACACAGTGTCCACAGCTGCGTATGATGGTGTATGATAATTTTTGCCCCCATAGCTCGCATCTTGCAGCACTATGAGGGCTAGCCAGCCAGGAAGAAGCTTCCAGCCCTGTTCCAGCTTTATTTCTCCATGCTCTCGAATCAGAGCATCCTTTCTCATAGTCTTGCTGGGATGAAAATCAACTAAAAAGCAAACAGGACCTCCTACTGAAGTCTGGTTTAAATTTTAAAACAAATACCCAAGGAGATGCAATTCTCAAGGAAAAACAAAAACAATTCAAACAATAATCTGAATCATAATTAACAAAAACACAGCGATGATAATGTTATTTTTTTTTTCTAAATGACACTCTGGATGAATAGACCTCTTTAGATTCCACTTGCCCTGTTAAGCTGGGGTTCTTTGACAGTTGTTAAGCACCATGCTGGGCTATGCGATGCAGTCTGCCTGCTTATAGTCAGTGTGTGTGTGTGTGTTGGGGAGAGGCTAGCTGTGGGAGTTTGAACCAGCAGTTCTCTAAGAGTGGTCCTAAAAGTAGCAGCATTACCAGGGGCCTTGTAAGAGATTTAAATTGTTAGGCCCAACCATTGGACAACTGAACCAGGACCTTTGGAGAAGAGCCCTCGTTCTGTTTCTACAAGCACTTCCACTGCACTTGAGCTTAGTAATCACTGGCTTAGAAGAATTAATGGAGGCCTCCTAGGAAGATGTTGGGAGTAGTCTACTGTCAGGGTAGTGGAGTATACCAAAAAATTATGTAGCATATCACCAACTAACCTGGTTTGCCCGAGACTGTCCTTATTCGAGCAATGCAGATACTGGATCCCAGGAAACTGCACAGTTCTAGGCAGACAGAAGAGTTGAATACATTATTGCATATTTTTTTAGTAGAACCTTGCTACTAGTTAACCAGGTCTGGACTGGCAATCTCCAAATAGCACTTTATGCTATTTATCACAGTGTATTGTTTCATTGGGCAGGGTCTCTCCTGCCTCCATATACACACAATCCTGAAACCTTCTCAGCCAGTCTTCTGTATAAGGTGAGACATGCTTACCTATATAAACTTTTTTTAAAATAATTTTATTCATTTATTTGCAGAGACATAGAGAGAAGACAGACAGACAGAGAGAAGGGGCATGCCAGGATCTCCAGTCTCTGAGAACTACAGATGCATGCATAACTTTCTGCATCTAATTTACTTGGGCACTGGAAAATCAAACTAGTGTCGTTAAGCTTTGCAGGCAAGCACCCTGACCACTGAGCAATCTCTTTAGCCTGGGCCTATGTAAACTTTTACCATGTTGGTCTAAAGCACTAATTCACATTTTTAATTATTATATTTCAAATTAACAGATTCTTTGGTATGTACATAGAATAAGAGGTAAAGGTAATCATAGCTCTTGTTTCCATAGATGTTGTTTAACATATATTTTGTTTAGAATCCAAAATTTTGAAAGTTCTCTAGGGCTGGGTTTTTCTCCAGCTACCACCAAGATACATGGAACTGAAATGAATGAGCACATCTACTTTTTATACTTCATTTTTCCTTGTTTCTCTCCTGCCCTCTAGTCTACTTGGGTGCTTTTACCTGCCTTGTGAGTTACACACAAATTCTTAGAGATTATATAAAAAGTTTTTGGGGTTGGAGCCGCAATGATTGGGGCCATGAAAGTGTTATGATCGCATGGTAATAAAGTCAAGTACTCCAGAAGGGTTACATTCATTCTTTTTTTTGTTCATTAAAAAGATATTAAAACATCTCCATGAGCCCATTGGTGATCCTGAGTGCTGAGCACTTTACCCACTGTACTTGATCTTCTATCAATGGCCTCAAAGCAGCACAGTGAGACCTGGATCTACATTTATCCCTTGACTTCTATTCTGAGCCAATGTGGTCTGGCATGTTTCATCCTGTTGACATATTAATGACTAATCTCTTGAGAGATTGAAATTGTCATTGACTTATCCCCTCAAATCTAGATTCCAGCTTTGTTTATAATGATTATCTATAGAATTTTATTTATTTATTTCTACATACAATTCCAGCCTGCCTAATACTCATCCCAGCTCACCAATACTAGATACTTTGTCCTTGGCCCAACACTCATCTAGGGATGGGAGAGCTACCTGTCCTCTAACTGGTCGTCAGTACTAATTGGTGGTTCAGGTACAATATTTTATGACCTAATGCATCATTTCCAAATACATTTGTGCAGAAAAACCCCTTCATGCATCTGTCTGTCTCTCTGTCATACACACGCACACACTTTAAAATCAAAGCAAAACAAAAATCATGCACATATAAAGCACATATTTAAAAGATTCTGACTCCATCCCTTTTAAGGAGCCGCATCTTTCTTCCCCAAGATACAGCTGAGGTGCTTTCCCAAGGCCTTGGTGCTTTCGGGCTCTCCACTGCCCCTCACAGATGCTGATTATGGAGCAGAAATGCTGCACCTTAGGTGTTGGACACAATCTGCTGTTCACAGACTTGATCATATTCTTGAGGATAGAAGCATCCAGCAGCTAATACAAAACATATTGTCAGGTGTCATAGATACACCTCCGGCTGTGTTTTACTGATTCAAACATCTCAGGTGTAGAATATTGAACACTGTCCTTTTCTCAAACTGGAATAGTAGAGCATGTGTGCCTTTCAATAAGAAAGTAATTATGTCCACTAAGAACTCTCTATGTTCTATATTTATTTGCAATTGAAATAGGAATTATTTATATTTAATAAGGCTTTGAGATGCAATTGATTGTATTATGTTAACAATGTTAAATATTAATAAGAACATTTTCATACTGTTCACAACTTTTTTAGCTGGAAAGAAATCATTAATAATCCATATCTACCTTTTGCTAATACATCACATCCAATGGAGTTTTTGTAAAAGCAGGATACGCACATTTAATTGAGAGGCCAAGAACACCACTATGCTAGAGAATATTTGTCAGTAGAAAACGTGCAGATCTAAAATGGACTCAAATTATGATGGTTTCAGAAGTTAAAAACTGAGTAAGGAGATAAGCGGAGCCTTTAGGTTGGACAGGATGTATACAAACATGAGAGGAAAGTGCACTTTTCATTTTCTTATTCTGATGTAACTCCACACACCTGACCTCCATACTCTCCAACTAATTAGAAAACAATGCTAAAAGTCAAATGCAATTTCCTTGTGGAAATAAAGAGGAAAGAAAACTTAAGTGCTGCATTCAAGGTTTTTCATCCTCCAAAGTTTTCCTGACTCTTAGTTGCTTGCGCTTCACCTTATACAGATAGGAAACACTTGCAAAATCTTCCACATGGCCAACTACAAATCAGGGGCTACAGCATTTCTTGTGTTAGCACTGCTCGTCAAATTCTGCTATCTCCCTTCTGCTCCTTATATATGGTGGGATTTCTTTGCTCAAGAGATTTCCTGGGCCTTAATTTTTCAACCTGTGGCTGAAGTCCCATTTTATATTAGACATTAGTACCCTTTTTACCCAGGTAGGCAAAATCAAACTTATGAACAAGTTGTACAGGTCACCACTGGTTTTATTAAGAAAGTAATCGGGGTCTTGAGCTTATTTTCTTATGGAAACAGTAGTATTACACACAGGAGTTAGTCTCTAGTGCAAGGTTTTTTCATGAGATGCAAGATAAATACTGCATACAATAGTAACTGCTATGGTTTGAACAAGTGTTCCCAAAGGCCCATGGGCTAAAAGAATTTTGTATCAGACCTACTTCTCGACAAATACCTGAGTAAATCAACACAGAGGAGATATATTTTGGCTCATTGTTTCAGATGTTGCAGTCCATTATGGTGGGAAGGACAAAACAGAGTTCAGAACATTGTTTCTAGGAAGCAGAGTGGAAAAAAATGCCTATAGTACTGAGATTCTTTGTTCTACCCTCTTGCTTCATGCAAGCACCCAACATATCACACGGTGTCACCCACAGTCACAGCTTTCCTTCTTCTCTTAGCCAAGCTTCTCTGAAAGTACCTTAGCAGACACACCAACAAGTGTATTTTCCTAATCTCCTAGACATCTCTCAATTTTACTAAGTTAACAATCAAGCCATCATGGCTTGGTTCCTATTCATGGGATTTTTGAGAGGTTGTAGAACCTTTAAGACTTAGTGGAGAGTCACTTCCTGAAGGGAGGCAGCTAGCTTAATCATGTTCAAAAATGGTTTAATTAGGAAACCCACAGTAGTTATTCTTCATGGAAGAACAGAGCAGTGCAAGGACTCACCTGTCAGTTTATATTTGGTGCTTTTTGCAATTCAAGTGGTTGTATGTTACACAAGTTTGAGATCTGCTGTTAATGAGGCAGGCTCTGCAGGTAGGCTCTGCAGGTGGTTGTCAAAAAGACATTGTGCTGTGAGGGTACTGAATAATCCAGCTTGTTCTGAAAGAACATTTCCATAAGCCTGCATCCTCTCTAGCCTGACACTCTAGCCTCAGAGCTGGCAACCTACTCAGCAGCAGGAATGCAATATCAATGTCAACACGAAAAATAAAGGAAAAGACTTCAAGGTCCCCCTTTCTCTTAAAACAGAAGGTAATAAGCAGTCATAGAAATGAAATAGTGAGTGCTATCATTGGTTACCTAAGTACAAGACAAATGCCAATGAAGGAAGTTGCCAAGTACAGCGAATACTGAGTGAAGCAGCGAGCCCTGCACTTCCCAAGTGATACGGGTTGTTGCTAATTAATAATTGTAAGCAACACGGGGAGAGAGAGAGAGTTTTGGAATCCTCCCTTACCCCCTCCTCCTACTCCGAGTTCTTGTCCTCTAATGCTAAAGCATTGTACACAGGGACAGAATTAAATTTTAATTACACATTTATTCTAATTTAGTAGATTAGGAAAAGGGGAGTTGGATGGGGAAATTGCCCAGTTATCATGTGGGAAGTCATAGAGTTTTCCTGCCACCAGTGTGGGGAAAACACGTGTCAGAGAGTTCACAGAGCTTATACTATTTAGTTAGATAAACAGCGCAAGAAAAGATAACAGAAAGCTCCCTTTATGAAAAAGAGAGGTTCATGAGAGAAAAGGTCTGGAGCCTGCTGGGGTACAGGCCTTACCTCACTGAGGCCTGGGTCAGCAGTCCTACTCCATTGCCATGTGGAGGAAGAGGGGCCTACTTCCTCTAGGGAAGCTAGTTTTAAGTCCTCCCCAGGTGAATTAAAGGGACAGCTGATTGGTTTATATTTGACCAATCAGTTTTAGCACCTAGGTTGTAGCTCTAACTAAACACCTCCCATTCAAGGGGAGGGGCTGGAAGGGGAGGGGTGGTCCCTACATACACCTGACTGTCACACAAGCACTGGGGAAGTACAGTATCTCTAAAGCAGGCAGCAGCCAGAAGGCCAAAGAGCACATGCAAGCATTAAAGAAATAGCAATGAAAATAGAAGAGATGCTTATGGGCAGTTACAAATGTAAACCAAAATATTTGCATCTCTGAAATTGGCACAAAATTAAAGTTTGGTAATAAAGTGCCCACTATGATGAGGCACTGGAGACATGGGTTCTCTCCTACACTGATAGCAAGGCCACAAATGGGCACTAAACTGCTAAATTGGGTAATATGGCAATATCTACCAAAAGTATAAGTGATCATACTGTCTGAGTAGGTAGTTGCATAGGTAGGAATTCAGTCTGAGGAAATACTTAGACATGTTTGCCAAAACACATGTAAAATACTTCTCTGTATCATAATTTAATTTATTCCATAATTATCTCCTTGGCATCTATCTGTTCAGGATAATGATGGTCAAAACATAATTTTCAAAAATGAAAAAAAATGACTTTCAAGCAAACACAAACTAAACATAGCACAGATTTCATTCAACTCATTAATTATTAACACCAGCAGCAATATTGAAAAATAGATTCCAAAGAAACTTTGAGGTAAGGAGATTTATATGATTTTATTGTAGCAAAATGAGCGTGAGCTCACTGCCCTTCCCCCCCCCCATTCACTGTTACATCCTACTGACCTTTGTCTGCCAGATGGTCAATCTCTTGCTTGAAGTGAGAGACTGTCAGGGCTCTGAAGTTCTGTGAGATAAGCAAGTTAGGAGAGACAGGCTGAAGAATACCTGGGGAGAGTATCTGAATTTCCTGAAACCCATTGAAATGTGTGAGTTGCTAGGTGCTTGTAATTTACATGCCTAAATGTCACGTACATATGTATGTATACTACTATAAAAAGCTCTTTGTAGCGGGGGTTCGAGGCCAAGAGTTCTCTAAGCTTGGACCCCCGGGCCCAGGTGAAAATTAAACTCCTCTCTCCTCTTGCTGCAAAGGCTTTGTCTGTTTATTACAGGATATTTCTACAACAATTTTTGAAAGCGAGAATGCTAACAATGTTAAAAAGAATTGCTAAAGCAAATGAAAAAAATAATCTGCACTTTTTTTTTTCATGAGGTAGGATGATCTTGCCCAGGCTGACCTGGAACTCACAGCAATCCTCCTACCTCTGCCTGCCAAGTCCTGGGATTAAAAACATGATCCACCATGCCAGGCTTAAACTGAACCTTGGAATTCTCCTTTCTCCTGGACAGAAACCTTGACTAGACAAAAACAGTAAGTTAATATGAGTCTTTATTGGTTCAGACAAACTGATATAATCTTCTAAAAAATAAAATAATTTGGGGTATGAATTGCAAAAATATGCCACATGCTTTTGTAAGTTCCTTGGCATAATATATGGGCTTGACATATAACCAAAAAAAAAAAGGGAAAATGTGATCGTTGTTTTTCCAGAACTTACAATGTTTGTGCTACAAAACAAAATATGAAAGGAGAAAAGGGAAGAAACAGCAAAGGACTTCAATAACAAGTGATGATTATTTCGGAGATACTCTGTACATTTGGTGTGCTAACATGATTGATGGGAGGCCTTCTGCTGGTTGGCTCCAGTGCCTTGGGTTCCTGTGTTAATAAACCAGAGCCCAAGTGAATGTAAACAGTAGCACAAAGCTTACACTTATGCCGGCAAGAGATGAGCCACACCAGACCTACTGTGGAGGATCCACATTGAACCCCGCAGAGAGTGGGATAAGCAAGAGACCTATAAACACAGCCAATCAGTCAACACAGGATAAGCCAGCAAGACAGACACCAACGATCTTCAACACAACCTAAAGCAAAAGTACAGAGGCCCCTAAGACCTCAACAATAAAGCAGCCTTAAGACTCACCCACCATGACTCAGGGAACTGAGCAGAAGAGGGGGCGGAAAGATTATAAGAGCCATGGTGGAGGTGAATATCCAGAGACATGGCCCACCTCAGTAGCAACATACAAAAAGGAGTGGAACCGGGTTGACTCCTAGGCTATCCATAACCTCCCAACCCATGGACTGATCCAGTTTGTCCATGGAGGATACCCAGTTGATTGGGGACAGGGAGGAGGGAAATGGGGATATCAACACATTATTTACTCATACAGTGTATCTATTTCTGAATAATAAAGATTTAAGAAAAAAGAAAGCACCAACTACCCTTTAACTTGACATTTTACTACTCAGAAACTACCAAATTATCTCTTTGGGGACTTTTCACTGGAATGAGTCAAATAAGGCCCCACTTTAATGAATCAAGTGGTATTTTGTGTTTTTGTTTTGTTTTTTGCTTCCTGAAACATGGTATGAAAATTTTCCTGGGGAGGTCCTTCATTAGAGGACCCAACCACTTGCAGTGAAGTAGCACCCAATGCTCAAATAAACCTCAAGTAACTAACCACAGATTTCAATGTGCCTGCATTTACCACAGAACAATTGCTCTGAAACAAGTGTGATCTGTAACTGTGGCTAGCCAGAGGTGAAGAAGCAATTTGACTTTATATTTGTTTTTTTTCCCCATAGGAATAGGAGACTGTGCATATTGGACAGCAAGCAGCACTCCTGCCTCCATGTCATCCAGAGAGAAAAAGTAACAGTATACATGAGTGTAGCCTGGAAAGGGTTGCATGCTGAGTGGCTGAGAACAGAAAATATGAAAGGATTATCTGAAAACATATGGTATGAAGGGAAGAAGAGAGGGAAGATATAGAAATGAGGGGTGAGAGCTTACTGGAACACCCAGGGTTGGCACTGGTGAGCCTTAAAAAAGATAACAGTGCTTCATGCAATGATCTGACAACATTTCAAATAAAATCAATGTTCCTCCTGTTCCTGCATTAACAAGGAGCTGGACAAACTGAAGTCAATGACTGTCCTTAAACCTGCCAAAGATCTGAATGATTGGGTAAACTGTCACCCCACAATACAGAGAGCACGGTACAGCTACAGAGACTCAGAAACTAAGATCTGACATCCAGACAAAAGCCATTAATGAGCCATAAGCTTGTAGGAAGAATTAAATGTTAATATTCACGAAGGGCTGGAAGCTGAACATAGATATAGTTTGCTTGCAGCATCAGGGATAACCCCTCTCCTTGTCCTGGGTTTCTCTCCAGGAAACCAACTAAATTCTCAACAAAAGTCTATGGTTAAAAACTATTTTTTAAAAAAAAAAAAGAGAGAGAAGTGAGACCTGTAAACCCAAATTCTCTACTTGGTCAAACAATCTTTCAAACATAAGGATCGGTGCTGGAGTGATAGCACAGAGGTTAAGGCATGTGCCTCCAGTGTCTAAGGACCCAGCTTCAATTCCCCAGAATCCACGTAAACCAGATGCACAAATTGGTGTAGTCATCTGAAGTTTGTTTGCAGTGGCTAGAGGCCCTGGTCCACTCATACACTCTCCCTGTTTCTCTCTCTTTGTCTGTATTTTTGCATGCAAATAAATAAATCATTTTTAATGAGGATGAATTAAGGATTTTCAAACCAACAAAGACATAGAAAATTAGTCCTAACCAGGTGTGATGGTGATACGGGTTGCTGCTAATTAATAGTAAGCAACACGGGGAGAGGCAGAGAGTATTGGAATCCTCCCTTCTCCCTCCTCCTACTCCGAGTTCTTGTCCTCTAATGCCAAAGAATTGTACACAGGGACAGAATTAAATTTTAATTATACATTTATTCTAATTTAGTAGATCAGGAAAAGGGGAGTTGGATGGGGAAATTGGATGTGGGAAGTCAGAGTTTTTCCTGCCACCAGTGTGGGGAAAACACGTGTCAGAGAGTTCACAGAGCTTTTATTATTTAAATAAACAGCCCAAGAAAAGATAATAGAAAGCTCCCTTTATGAGAAAGAGAGGTTCATGAGAGAAAAGGTCTGGAGCCTGCCCCCCTACCCCAGCCATCAGCTGGGGTAGGGGTACAGGCCTTACCTCACTGAGGCC
>PVHP010049299.1:0-12221 GCA_004024765.1 Zapus hudsonius
TGAACATATTGTGTTTATATCTTGTTTGATTATTAGTTTGTGGGGGCCAGGGGCGGACTGTCATGGTTTGATACAGGTGTCCCCCACAAACAATTAAATGTGTTCTGATAGATAGATCCTCAGCTGCTGGCAGTTTGGGTTTTACAACCTCGATGAAGCTGTGTTGTTGGGGGTGGGCTTATGGGGATTATAAGCCAGCTTCCCCTTGCCAGAGTTTGGCACACCTTCCTGCCGCTGTTTGCAGTGCTGTGGCAGAGGTGATGTCCACCCCTCTGCTCATGCCATTATTTTCCCTGCCAGAATGGAGTCTCCCCTCGAGTCCGTAAGCCAAATAAACCCATTCCTCTACAAGCCACTTTTGTTTGGGTTCGTTCTGCGCAACAACTAGAAAGCTGACTGCAACATCAGTTTATGGGGGCTAGAGATGGAATGTGGTGGTTTGGTTCAGTTGTTCTAAATGCTTGATTTCAAGCTGATGATAATTTAGGAATTGGGGTCTCCTAGAGGTGGTGCATTGTTGGGGCGGGTATATGGGTGTTACAGCCAGCTTCCCCTTGCCAGTGTTTGGCACACTCTCCTGCTGCTGTCGTCCACCTGATATTGGTCAGGAAGTGATGTCCAGCCTCTGCTCATGCCATCATTTTCCCTGCCATCATGGAGCTTCCCTTTATATCCATAAACCAAAATAAACCCTTTCCTCCCACAAGCTGTTTGGTCAAATACTTGGTGCCAGCAATGAGAAGCTGACTACAACACCCATAAACACTCACATATACAAATAAATAATTTTTTAAAAAGAGATAAAATTGGGCTGGAGAGATGGCTCAGTGGTTAAAGGTGTTCGCCCGAAAAACCTAATCCAAGTTCAATTCCCCAGTACCTATATAAATAAAGCCATATGCACAAAGTGGTGCATGCATCTAGAGTTCATTTGCAGTGGCTGGAGGACCTGGTGTGCATTCTCATTCTCTCTCTCTCTCTCTCTCTCTCTCTCTCTCTCTCTCTCTCTCTCTCTCTCTCTCTCTCTCTCTCTCTCTCTCTCTCCTTGCATAAAAAATATATTTTTTTAAAAAATGAGAAAGAGAGAAAATCAACAGCAGCTTTACTCATGAACTCACAGCAGCTATGATTTTCTGAGCCCAGCAACATTCTATCATGGATCAGGGAGGAGTTATTGAGACCCCACCCCTTCAGAAAAACAATTAATAGTTAATGGTTGCTGAGGAAGAGGAGTCATGTTCTTCAGTAAGTTTCCCATGCTGTGTAAATAGCCCCCACCCATGCTCATGCCAGCAAACCTAATTATACTCAGTGGTTTACAAAAATAGAAAGACATAAAAATAGGAGAGGCACTAATTGGAAATTAGAGTTTTAGCACACATCTTTAATTCCAACACTTGGGAGGCAGAGGTAGGAGGATCACCATGAGTTTGAGGCCACCCTGAGCTATTCCTGCTCAGCCTTGGCTAGAGCAAGATCCTACCTCAAAAAAAAGCAATAAAAAATAATAAATTACAGGGCTAGAGAGATGGCTCAGCAGTTAAGGCACTTGCCTCCAGTGCCTAAGGCCCCTGGTTCAGTCCCCCAGTACCCACATAAGCCAGACCCACAAGGGGGTGACCCTGGTGCTTTCTCTCTCTCTCTCTCTCTCTCTCTCTCTCTCTCTCTCTCTCTCTCTCTCTCTCTCTTTCTCTCTCTCTGCTTGAAAAATGAATAAATAAAATATTCATTAAAAAAAAAAGCCGAGCTTGGTGGCGCACGTCTTTAATCCCAGCACTTGGGAGGCAGGGGTAGGAGGATCAACATGAGTTCGAGGCCAGCCTGAGACTACAGAGTGAATTCCAAGTCAGCCTGGGCTACAGCGAGAACTTACCTCGAAAAACCAAAAAAAAAAAAAAATTACATATTAAGGTTTGCTTGGCAAGGAAACTTCTCTGGAATAAAAGAACTGCTACACATGCTTCATTGAATAAAAAGAGCTCTCCACAGACACTGGGTACCATTACTGGAGGACTTATTGGTGGAAGAGGGTTTGATCAATTTAGTGAAGTTGCGGTAAATACATAGATGGGACCCAAGCAGCTATTTTTCCAGGAAAGACCAGCTCAATCTCATTTATTTTATACTAGTAATGAAGAGTGTAGGTTAGTGAAATATGGTGACTCATGCCTGTCATTCCAGCACTTGGGAGGTGGAGGCAGATGGATCAAGGAGTTCAAGGCCAACCCCAGTTACAGGGTGAGTTTGAGAACATCCTAAGAGACATGAGACCCTGTCTCAAAAAGGAATTAAAAAAAAAAAAAGGAGCCGGGGCGTGGTGGCACACGCCTTTAATCCCAGCACTTGGGAGGCAGAGGTAAGAGGATCACCATGAGTTCAAGGCCACCCTGAGACGACAGAGTGAATTCCAGGTCAGCCTGGACTAGAGTGAGACCCTACCTCGAAAAACAAAAAAAAAAAAAAAAGGAAAAGCAGCAGGGTGCACAGGGGAACTCCCACTCCAAGTTCTTCAGCCCTCTCTTATTTGAGCTGGGGTCTCTGCTGGGTTTTTGTAGATGTTGTGGTTGTTTTTGCAAGTTCTGGCAGTTCTCAGATCTCTGCTCCCAGGGGCACTGGGTTTACAAATCCGAATGGCCACAACCAGCTCATTAATGTGGATCCTGGGGATCAAGCTCAGTGCACAGGAAATACTCTAACTACTGAGCCATCTCTCAGCCCTTTCCTTTTTTTTCTTTTTTCTGTCTTCTTATTCTTTCCTTTAGCTTTTTCCTCTTCCAGAAAGCAGCCTGGTCTGATTTGAAGGGTCTCTGTCTCAGCTTCAGGAGAAACAGGCCTATCCTACATTATCTCGGAGCATATCTTTACCTTTTCCTCTTCAATTTACTTTCAACTGAAGTTCCTTCATCCTCCCCCACACTTCATTAGTCCCTACAGTTCCCCTTCCATTACCTTCTCCTGCTCTACTTTCTCTATATCATCCCAGTACTAATCACTAACCTTATTTGGCTCTTTTTCCCCCCTTCTTTTTCTTTCCAATAATATCCAAAATAATTAATCTAATACAATACAGACTTTGCTGTCAATGTCCCTAAAAGAATTAGTGCTGGGCTCTGTTGAAGACCATGGACATCCCAGTTCTACCAACAAGAGCTGAAATGACAGCTGACTCCCAGGCAGGAGATGAACCACCCAACACATCATCTAGGACCCAGGTGAAACCACAGAGGAAGTGCTGAGAAGAGGAAGAGTGCTGCTTCCACAGGGAACCCAACAACCTAACCACGGGTGATGGAGACATACTCTAAGTCCAAAGTAGAAACCCAGAGACGCTTAAGTCCTCGACACTAAAGTGGACTTAAAACTCACCCATCATGGCTCAGGGAACTTTGCAGAAGAGAGAGATGAAAAATTGTAAGAGCTATGGTGGGGGGGGGGATATCCAGAGACATTGTCCCCCTCCCCCCCAAAAAAAAGTCTGCTACTTGCACAACTCACAGCAAGCATCCCCCATTCCATGGAGCATTCCAGCAATGCCATTGAAGAAGGTCCTCAGTGGAATAGGGGCAGGGAGGAGGGAAATGGGGGTACCAACACAAGACTTGTACACACAGAGTTCCTACTTATTAATAATAAATAAATAAATTTAAAGAAAAATAATTAATGCTGGGCTAGAGAGGTGGCTCAGCAGTTAAGGTGCTTGCCTACAAAGCCTAAGGACCTGGGTTCTTTTCCCCAGTACCCAAGTAAAGCCAGATGCACAAGGTGATGCATGAATCTGGAGTTTGTTTGCAGTCGCTGGAAGCCCTGGCACCATGCCCATTCATTCTCTCTCTCTCTCTCTCTCTCTCTCTCTCTCTCTCTCTCTCTCTCTCTCTCTCTCTCTCTCTCTCTCGTAAATAAATAACTATTTAATAAAAAAGAATTAGTGCCTAAGGGGTGATTGCATTACAGTAGACCATTACTTTATTCTCACATTAGGTTTACCTCTAGATGCCCACTGTTGTTACACACAGTATTCACAGGAGAGGGCTAGGGATAGATCCTGGGGTCCTAAACACCAGTCTAGCAGAGGAGAACAACACCTCAATGGTCCGACAATGCCGTCCCTCCAAACACTGCAAGAGGAAAGGTGACCTAAATTTTAATAAGAAATCAACCAGCTCTCTAACTCCTGCTATGCAAGTCATAGCACAAAAACACAAGTAATGGGAAAAAATAAGACTATAGATCTCCAAAGCTACCCTTCTCAGAGTAATAGCCCCCGATGAGACAGACTTAGAGGAAGTTCTAGAAAAATCACTTCAAAGAACGATGATAAATGTGTTCAAAGACGTGAAAGAGGACACAAGTTCCAAGAGTACACAGTCAACTGAATGAAATAAGGAAGCCAGTGTGACATATAAAAATGGAATTCATTTAGAAATATAGGCTGCCATGGTGGCAGCAGTATATTCTGAAATGTCTCATAGATTCTATGTTTGAATAAAGATGGTGTCGTTAAGCAAAAAAATGGAATTCAATAAAGAAATAGAAATACTAAAGAAAAAACTGAAATCGTGCCTGAAAATGAAAAATATAATAAATCAAATAAAAACCTCCATGGAGCGTGGTGTGGTGGCACACACCTTGAATCCCAGCACTCCTGAGACTACATAGTGAATACTGAGACCCTACCTTGAAAAACAAACAACAATGAAAAACTTCACCAACAGACTGGATCGTGGGGATAAAATTAACAGGGCTTGCAGATAAGGTAGAGGAATTGATCCATTCAATCAAGGATGAACTCCGAGCATCTGTGATTTCCTGCACAAGACTGAACCATTCCACATTCCATCATGGATGGGGACGAAGCTAATGAGAACCCTCCCCTCCCAAAGGAGCTATTGGCAATCAGTGATTGCTGGGGAAGGGGAGACATTATTCAGTGATTAATCCACTGGTAAATTACCCATACTCGAGTACATAGCCCCCAAACCATGCTCATGAAAACAACCCTAATTTAAGTCTGAATCACACATGAAAGAAAGAAGAAAATGGGCTGAAGAGATGGCTTAGTGGCTAAGGCGTTTGCCTGCAATGCAAAAGGACCAGAGTTCGATTCCCCAGTGCCCATATACAGCCAGATGCAGAAGAGGGCGCATGTGTCTGGAGTTCATTTGCAGTGGCTTGGAAGCCCTGGTGTGCCCATATTCTCTGTCTGTGTGTGTCTCTCTCTCAAATAAATAAATAAAAAGAAGAAAAGAAAGAAGAAAGAGGGCTGAAGAGATGGCTTAGCGGTTAAGGTGTTTGCCTGCAATGCAGAAGGACACAAGTTTGATTCCCCAGTGCCCATATAAAGCCAGATGCACAAGAGGGCGCATGCATCTGGAATTCATCTGCAGTGGCTGGAGGCCCTGGCGCTCCTATTCTGTTTCTCTGTCTGCCTCTCTCTCTCTCTCTCTCTGTCTCTGTCTCTCTCTCTCAAATAAATAAATAAAATGAAGGAAGGAGAAAGAAAGAAAAGAAAACAGAGAAAGAGAAAAGAAGAAAAGAAAGTCGGAAGAGATGAGTTGAGAAGGAAAAAGGGTTTAGTTGGAGTGGGAAGAAGATAAGAGAGGGTAATGTGGGGAGAATACGATCAAAGCAATTAGATTGTCAAAAGTAAAGTAAAAGCATACTGGAGAGATTGCTCAGTGGTTAAGGTGCCTGCTTGCAAAGCCTGAGTCCCTGATGCCCATGTAAAACCAGATGCACATGTGTCTGGAGTTTGCACTGGCAAGAGAATCTGGTTTGCCCTTTCTCCTTCTCTTTCAAATAAATAATTTAAAATATTTTTAAATTAAATTAAAATTTTAAAGTCTAAAATTTTTATTTAAAATTTTATTTCTTCTAGCCGGGCGTGGTGGCGCACGCCTTTAATCCCAGCACTTGGGAGGCAGAAGTAGGAGGATCGCCATGAGTTCGAGGCCACCCTGAGACTACAGAATGAATTCCAGGTCAGCCTGGGCTAGAGCGAGACCCTACCTCGAAAAACCAAAAAAAAAAAAATTTTTTTTTATTTCTTCTAATTGAATTAACTATTTTGGGCTGGAGAGATGGCTCAGCGGTTAAGGCACTTGCCTCCAGTGCCTAAGGCCCTGGGTTCAGTTCCCCAGGACCCACATAAGCCAGACCCACGAGGTGCGACCCTGGTGCTCTCTCTCTTTCTCTCTCACTCTCTGTATCTCTCTGCTAGAAAATGAATAAATAAAATATTTTTTTAAAAAGTAAACTATTTTATACACTGTTAGTAGGAACTACACCAAACAAATCATTGTAGCTAACATTATTCAAACTGATAAATTTGGTAATTACTCTTATATGATTATACTTATGAGCCAAAGTCTAACTTTATAACATTAGTTAAATATCACTTAACTTTTCTGAGTCCAGAATATTAGACTTTTGTCCTTCTTTATTAGACAAGTTCTGGAGGACAGTTGGCCTGTTAAGAAGTCCAGAAGCTGGTCAGGCATGGTTGGTGATGTACAATTTTAACTCCAGCAAGCGGGAGGAGGCAGAGGTAGGAGGATTGGTGTGAGTTTGAGGCCAGCCTGGGCTAAAGAGAGACCCTAAGTCCAGAAGTTTATTAGTAAATGCACATTGCTCTCAACGAGAGTCATCAGATTCGAGTTGATGACATATGTTGCTCTTCTGCCCTGCAGAGGACACTTGACTTCTATCCCAGGGTGAGGAGAGGTTAGTTTGAAGATGCCTAAAAATTCTATCCTGACCACAAAGCACCAGGAAGGCCAACTGATTTAAAGCCTTTCTAAATGTCTGTTCCGCTCCAGACCTGGTGTGAAAAAGCATTCTCCTTTCCCCTCCAAGCAAGCCAGCCATGTCTGGTGCCTAAGCACAGATGAGGACAGACGCATTGTCCCCAACAGACTAAGACCAGCCTGGATAACAGAGTGAGTTCAAGGTCAACCTAGGCTACAGTGAGACCCTGCCTCGATTTAAAAAAAAAATACTCAATTTCTCATTTTAAAAAAAAAACACAGTGGGCTGGAGAGATGGCTCAGAGTTTAAGGCACTTGCCTCCAGTGCCTAAGGCCTTGGGTTCAATTCCTCAGGACCCACATAAGCCAGACCCACAAGGTGGTGGCCCTGGTGCTCTCACTCTCTCTCTCTCTCTATCTATCTATCTATCTATCTCTCTGCCTGAAAATGAATAAATAAAATATTTTTTAAAAAACAGTGACTTCAATGAAACTTGGAAAATAACAGCTTGATTATTTAAATAGTCAAGGTTAACCTTGGCAGCGATGGTGTAGGAGACTCAGGAGAAAGCTAGCTTCTTTTAGGCAGTCTCAGTGACCGAAAGCCCAAAGAGGAAACCAGAAAATGCCCAGCATGCCACCCCATCTTGGCAGGAATGGAGGCCTGGCTGATTGAGGCTCATCTACAACGGCTGCAGCGCCCCCTGCTGCCCACAGTCTAGCACACTACCTAGGTGGGCTGGGCCTTTAAAAAAGACCAATCCTGTCTTCCCCTTACACACCTGAATCTGACATAAGAACCCATTTTCAATCGACCATAAAGGCTTATTCTCCGTGCTCTTTTTGCCCTCTCTGAGCTCTCTCTCTCTCTCTCTCTCTCTCTGCCCTGTGATCTCTGCCTGGAGATCTTTCTTGAGGCTGGCTTTCCCCCCATCCAGCTTCTCCCACTCAGCTGTTATTTTTTAAATATTTTTATTTTATTTATTTGAGAGAGAGAGGAACAAGTTCCAGGGTTTATTGCCGCTGCAGACGAACTCCAGACACATGCGCTACTTTGCAAGCCTGGCTTCACTTGGCTTCTGGGGGACTGAACTGCCTGGCAGGCTTCAAGAGCAAGTGTCATGGCCCTGAGCCTTCTCCCCAGCCTTCTGCTTCCTGTCCTCTACTTTCTCCTTTTCCTAGCTCCCTTCCTGCAGTCCTCATCATGATTCCAGTCTCTTCTAGAGCCTTTGGATTCTGCCTGCAGACAGAGTCGGTGGCACTGCCCACCTTACTAGAGGCCTGCTTGTCTGCGTGTGCCGGTCAGATGTCTACAGGGACCACCCCTCCCCTTCCAGCCCCTCCCCTTGAATGGGAGGTGTCTAGTTAGAGCTACAACCTAGGTGCTAAAACTGATTGGTCAGATATGAACCAATCAGCTGTCCCTCTAACTCACCTGGGGAGGAAAACTAGCTTCCCAAGAGGAAGTCGGCCTCTTCCCCCACATGGCAATGGAGTAGAAGGACTGCTGACCCAGACCTCAGTGAGGTAAGGCCTGTACCCCTACCCCATCAGCTGCTCCAGACTTCTTCTCTCATAAATCTCTCTGTCTCATAAAGGGAGCTTTCTATTATCTTTTCTTGGACTGCTTATTTAGATAAATAATATGAGTTCTGTTAAACTCTCTGACATGTGCTCTCCCCACATGGGTGGCAGAAGAATTCTGTAACTTCCCACATGATGACTGGGAAATTTCCCCATCCAACTCCCCTTTTCCTAATCTATTAAATTAGAATAAATGTGTAATTAAAATTTAATTCTGTCCCTGTGTACAATTCTTTGACATTAGAGGACAAGAACTCGGAGTAGGAGGAGGGGGAAGAGAGGATTCCAAAACTCTCTCTCTCCCATGTTGCTTATGAATATTATCAGCAACCCATATCATGCGGTGCTCTTCTACGGCTCATCCAGAACCATTTAGAGCACCCCACTTTCTCTGTGCTGCCTTGTCCATCACTAACTTAACTCTCAGCTCCTATTCTGTGGCGAGGCTTTGGGGTATTCTAAAAGCTATATTTCTGCCTTGTTCAGCTCTGGAGGGCTGGAGAAGGGGGGCGGGATTGCTTCCTCTAGTTTATTGGGGATCCTTTGTATTTCCTGTGAGCAGCTTCAACTACATCTAGTTATCAATCCCTGTCTTTGCACACTCCCCAGAGAGGTCAGTCCAGTCCAGGAGGCTCCCTCCTCCAATGTCTGAGTTTTGTTCCCTGAGGGCCCTTTTCTAAACTTCAAAGTCCTGACACCCCTGCCTCTTCTCTCTCTTCTCAGTTGCTTCTTCTGCTGTCCTGGAGCACGGCTTTCACCCTTCAGTTACAATTGGCCACGAACAAGAACAGAACCAGCCCAGAATGCCAGAGGTCCTGGACAAACATCAACATGGCCGTCTTGGGTGGTGGCAGGGCAGACTTTGAAACAGCGGTGTGGTCTTGATCACATGGCGGTGAAGTTCCAGGTGCTTATCCCCCGGCCTGGCCTGGCCTCTGGCTCTCCTTTGGGTTCCTCCGTGGCTTCACCAGCTGACCTACTTGGACCTCTGCCTCATCTTCCTTCTTTTGGGCTTCAATCTGCACATTCGCTTCTTCCTCCACTTCCACTTCACTCTCACGGCACAGAAATGTCTGCTAAAAAGATGGCGCTAAGGCTGAGCGAAAATACTTTTTCAAAAAGAGTTAAAAAAAAAAAAAAACTCAAGCCAGGCGTGGTGGCGCACGCCTTTACTCTCAGCACTTGGGAGGCAGAGGAAGGAGGATTGCCGTGAGTTCAAGGCCACCCTGAGACTTCATAGTGAATTTCAGGTCAGCCTGGGCTAGTGAGACCCTACCTCAGAAAAAAAAACAAAACACAAGTTTATGAGGGACATATGATTCAAACCACCACACCAATAACCAATCCTGACTGTTTATTTCATTTTGAGACACGATTTTACTACGTAGCCCAGGCTTACCTTGACCTCACAATCCTGCCTCTGCCGTCCATGTGCTAGGATTATAGGTATGAACCATCACAACCCAGCCCTCTAATCCTGAATTTTCTTGAGAAGCTTTCTTTTTCTCAGTGTCTCATGTAGCCCAGGTTTGCCTTGAACTTGCTATGTAACTTAGGATGACCTTGAACTCCTGATCCTCCTGCCTCCACCTCCCAATTCTGAAATTACAGGCATGTGCCACCACCTAGTTTCATGCTATGCTGAGGGTTCAAGGCAGGGCTTCCTGAATGCTGGGAAGACACTCTGCCCACTGAGATACAACCCCAGCCCAGGAAGGTTGTTTTAAGAAAGGTCTTTTTAGAAAGTATAGTTGGAATGGCTTTGTCCTTCACCTGCTTCCTTGTACAGATGCCTCCTTGCTCCCATTGGCCTCCAGCCTAGAGTTTTGAAATTGAATATGAAGCCTTCAATTAAGTTGCAGTGTTCTGATGAAGAGAGAGAAGTCCATGCAGAGGAGCTCTGTCGCGTCCAAGCTCGACCAGCAAGAAAGGACACGACCACGAGTTCTTCTCCGCAGCATTTTATTCAAGAAACCTTGCAAGTTACAATCTTACTAGTAGCTACTTCATTCTTCTTTTTCTTCTCCTTCCTTTTCTTCTTCTTCTTTTTCTTCTTTCTCTTCATTCTTCTTCTCCTCCCGCGCTCAGGATGTGCAGGAATTTTAAGTCAAACTACAGCCTATCAGCACTACATACGTACACATTCACAATTGGTCCAAATACACGGAAGCATGCCAGGCACCAAGCCATTTCCAAACAAAGAGTCAATAAATCCTCTAGAATGCACGACACGTGGGAGCAGCGAACAGAGGCCAGCGCCATCTTCTCAGCAGGCATTCAAAACAAAAGAGAAAAAGCCCGAGCTGCCTCCAGTAGGTGGGCGTGGCAAGGCTTGGCCTGGGAACGGGGCTGGGCCGCCCCGCCCCCTTACCTCACAGGAATGGCTCACTACAGAGCTCCAGTGGCACAATCTGATAGCCCACGATACTTACATGAAATTGATGTAGAAATTGCCAAACAACCTGTGACCATCAAGACCAAAAAGAAAAGGACTGGGGAGAATGGCTGTCGTAGTCAGCCACACGCTGATGGGATGAATCTTCAAACTAGGCACAGTTTATGGGAGGAATAAATCGTTTTATTTTTATTTATTTATTCAACCTGCAGATCCAAGGGAAGTCCCATAAAAGTGAAAGAGGCTGGTCCTCTTTCACAGGTCCAAGCAGAGAGAGAAACCCATCACCAATACCACACACAGAACAGCAAACAGAAAAACTAAAATAAAAAAAGAACAGCAAACAGGCAGGAGGGGGTGGCAAGGAAAGAATTTCTTCCCCTTTATATAGCCTTAGGGTGGGTCTTGCAGCCCTATCCCAGACTTAATGGCTTCCTGAGTCTCTGGACTTTCCTTCCTACACTGCCCACACAGGAAAGGATGTTTACTTCTAGCTCCTTTGAGCTTCCTTACATCCTGCCCACTACTGAGAGGCTGCCTTCCTGTAAACATCCTCAGAGACTCACCCAAGATTATTTGAAAGGTCAAGTTGACAACAAAATTTAACCATCACAATGGCTCAGCGGTTATGCCTGCCAGTTCAATTCCCCAGCCACCCACTTAAAGGCAGAGAGGCATTTGATTGCAGCAGTGGTGCAAAAACCTTAACGCAGAATAATAAAGACAGAATCGAGAAGGACAAATTATGAATTATTCTGTTTATGTGGGGAGAAATCACAATTCATGGAGTTTATTTGAAGGGAATTGGGACCTGGAAAGGAAGACTAGAACGTTTTTATGTGGAAAACATATTTCAGAAAAGTTAGGGGAAAACTGAGGCTTAGAGAGTGAAGTTAGAATGGAGCTACAGGTAGCTGGGTGTGGTGGTGCACGCCTTTAATCCCAGCACTCGGGAGGCAGAGGTAGGAGGATCACCGTGAGTTCAAGGCCACCCTGAGACTACAGAGTGAATTCCAGGTCAGCCTGGACTAGAGTGAGACCCTACCTCGAAAAACCAAAAAAAAAAAAAAAAGAATGGAGCTACAGGTGTAGCATCTGTAGGAAAGCGGGCTTCCAAGGAAAGATAAGAAGGGGTTTCAAACATGTGGAAAGCTTTGAAGAAAGAGGGGCTGTGTGGAAGGCACTGCACAGGCTGCCAGGGGAAAATGATCAATGACAGCTGGACTAAACAGAGACCACTGACAGGAAACACAATCGGTGGTTATGAGTAGGCTGACCACATCTCCTAATAGGAGTGAGTAGCAAACCAAGAAAGGAGCACTTGTGTAATGGAGGAGCCTGGGCCTGGGGGAGACAATCAACAGCTTTCAATTCGGCCAATTTTCCACTTAGTGAGGGGGTCCCCTTGTCTGGAACCTGGGATTCAGGGCGTTAGGCACCAGATCCCGTACTCTTAGGCTCCCAAGACAAGATGCACTATGGGACCAATTGATAGGGAG
>PVHP010049300.1:0-12213 GCA_004024765.1 Zapus hudsonius
GTTAGTTCTATGTCCATTCTGTTCAGAAGTCTCCACACTGCTTTCCATAGCAGTTGAACAAGTTTGCAATCCCACCAGCAGTGAATGAGGGTTCCTTTTTCCCCGCATCCTCACCAGCAATGATTGTTGTTGGTTTTCTTTATGATTGCCATTCTGACAGGGGAAAGGTGGTATCTCATTGTGCTTTTGATTTGCATTTCCCTGACGCTTAAGAATGCTTAGCACTTTCTCATGTGAGAAAAGGCCATTTGTGTTTCCTCCTCTGTGAAATCTCTGTTGAGATCAATGCCCCATTTTGTGAGGGGGCAGTTTGGGTTTTTGCTATTAATTTTTTGAGTTCTCTGTAGGTTTTGCAAATTAGGCCTCTGTCTGAGTTGTAGCTGGCAAAAATCATCTCCCAGTTTGAAGGGGGTCTATTGACTTTGAGACAGTGTTTTTGTCAGTACAGAAGCTTTTGAGCCTGATCAGGTCCCATTGGTTAAGTGACTGTTGCACTTCCTGGGCTACTGGAGATTTGCTCAGGAAGTTGTTCCCTACTCCTATCTCATGTAGGGTTCCTCCTACTTTTTCTTCCAGAGTATTCAGGGTTACAGGATTGATATTGAGGTCTTTGATCCATTTGGAGTTGATCTGTGTGCATGGTGAAAGGAGTGGGTCTATTTTCATTTTTTTACACGTGTTTATCCAATTTGTCCAGCACCATTTGTTGAATATGCTATCTTTAGCCCAGCTTATGTTCTTGGCACCCTTGTAGAAGACTATGAAGTTGAAGTTACTTGCATTAAAGACTGGGTCTTCAATTCTATTCCACTGGTCAGACTGTCTATTTTTCTGCCAATACCATGCTGTTTTAGTTACTATGGCTTTGTAGTATGTTTTAAAGTCAGGTATGGTGATGCCTCCTGCATATTTTTTTTTTAATGAGAATAGTTTTAGCTATTCGAGGTCTCTTACCCTTCCAAATAAATTCGGAGATTATTTTATGTACGTCTGTGAAGAAGGAGGTTGAGATATTTATTGGCATTGCATTGAATCTGTAGATTGCTTTTGGCAGGATTGCCATTTTTCCTATATTGATTCTCCCTATCCATGAGCATGGAATATCTTTCCATCTTGTCACATCCTCCTCTATTTCCCTCTTGAGTGTTTCAATATTTTCCTTATATAAGTCTTTCACTAACTTGTTTAGTGCTATTCCCAGGTATTTGATTTTGTTTGAGGATATAGAGAATGGGACAGTTTTTTTGATGTCTTTTTCTGATTGTTAGCCAGGACCTCGACTTCAGACACTTTTTATTTTCATTTTTTAATGTCTCCTTACTTTTTTCTTTTTTTAATTAATATATTTATTATCCAAATTTAGGTAAATCATATGAGCAAATATTGTGTTAGTATCCCCATTTCCCTCCTCCCTATCCCCAATCCACTGGGTATCCTCCTGGATGGGCATACTGGATCAATCTATTGGACAGGGGGTCATGGATAGCACAGGAGGTAGCCAGGTTCCCCCCTCTTTGTGTGTTGTTGTTGACGGGGACAATTTTTATGGATAATGCTCTTATAGTATTTTTGCCCCATCTTCTGCTCAGTTCCCTGAGTCATGGTGGGTGACTTTTAAGTCTGCTTTATTGTTCAGATCTTAAGGGTGTCTCTACTTCTGCTTTAGATTGTGTTGGAAATCGGTGTCTAACTTGCTGACTTATCCTGGGATGACTGATTGGCTGTAGTTATAGTTCTCTTGCTTATCCTGTCACTCTCTTAAGGGTTTCATTAGGGGTGTACTCTATACATGATAGGATTAGGGTGGTTCATCTCTTTCTGGGATGTCAGCCATCTGCCTGTGGCTTGTTGGTGGTGTTGGGATGACCACAGCTCTCTCACTGCCTTCTGAAAAACACAAAGATAATCTCCAGAGTGAGATCAGTATAGGTTAAATTAGATACACATTTCTATTTTGGCAAGATTCTATTGAGATTAGCCTCTCTGTAGTTCTCTGGTAATGGGAATTTCTTCTTGGAAACAAAGTTTTTGCTTCTATAGGATTTTGCCTTGATTCCCAATTCAATTTCAGTGTTCCTTGTCACTGGGTGAATTTCTTGGTCAATTTGAAAGCTGTTGATTAACAGCCCCCCCCCCCCCATGTGTTGGTGCCTCTATTGCATGGGTGATCACATCTTGGCAGGCTGATCTCTCCCAGAAGGCAGTGTGTTAAGCCTTCTCATGAAACAACCTGCATTTTATATCAGTGGTCTCTTCTTTCTCCAAATATCATAGACCAATTTCCCCTGTCACCTTATATAGCGCCTTACAGCAGTTCACTTGCTACCATCTGGGAGATGTTTACCATTCTGGATCTCACAGTGTTTCTAGGTATTTCTCAATGACTTTCTGTGTACTCTTCAGCAATAGAATCTTACCTTTGGCCTGGAGTTGATATTCAAGAGCTTTGACAGAATCCTGTTTTGTTTTGGGAATCTTATGGGTCTCTTTGATCAACATCTCAGTGTGGGAAGGAACCAACAACTGGGCTATTTATTTTCATGCAGCACAGAAAGTAGTGCAAAAGCAGATATAGGCAAAAAGGGCAGCAACTTAGGTCTAGTTCACTTTGGTGGGTTACAAATGCCACAGGCTTAACCCTATATGACTCTTAACTAGGATTGTTCTCACGGGCTCCCACCCACCAAGAATTCTTCCCAGCCATTCTTAATCAGTAAAGCTGGTCTGCTCTGCAATATATAATGGCAAAGCTACAATTCTCCAGTCTGCATATGGAAAAGACCGAAAACAATTGAGGCTCTCTTTCCTGCCTCTTCCAAGAGTGGTGCTCCCATAGTTAACCAATTCTTGCTTTCATTTTCCACCTGAAAAAACTGCAATGCATTGTAAATTGAAACAAATAAAACCCTACATGATACAAATTGTATTGGAGGTGGTCAGTGATTTGTTGGCTGATGATATAAAGAGTCTGTTTTATCAGCTGTGAAAGAAATATTCATCACCATTTTTGGAAGCCGTGTCACTCACATGTGGAAGCATTCCTATGTTTGACTGAGGAAAAAAGACAGGAGTGAATGTTCTTCAAATAAAGGTGAGGAGAGAAATCATCCTGCAGTTCTTTGCCATACTTCTTAGATAAAAATTTTCAAAAATGCAACCAATGAGTATCCCTGACCTAAAACTGTCAATATGAATACCAAGTTGTAATCTCAGGCCCAGTAAATATCTTGATGATTTTATTTTCTCTCAGGAAAAATAAAGAAAATATCAAGTCATGCTAGTGACAAGATTTGGTCTTAGGAAACTCTCGTCCCTAAGCCTTGGATCAGTAAGGAGTTATTCCGAACAAATGTCTTTTCATTATAAAGCTTTTGCAACAAGGGAGTCATAGGCCTATTCTGACATGCCACTTATGTTCTGGAAGAGAAGTGGAATTTTGTCAATGAAAATTTTTGAAGAATATCAAAAACGTAAAAGCTGAATTCATTTCTTAATTCTGTAGTTAATTGTGGCATAAGGCTTTAACAAGAGACATAGTTTATTTTTTTTTTATTCTTTCCAAATGCAGGAGTTTATCAGAGGCAAAGACAAGAACACAAAGTCTTTAAGAAACAGAACTCCTAATTCTGGTTATGTGAAACATCTACATAAATTCTATGCTTCCAAGAAAAGTAAATCTGAATCAGTTCCTCAAAACCAATTTAGAAGAAGTCTACTTTACTTTTCTCTCATCAATCAAGCCTGATGTTATTTACCCAGCATGTAGAGTGAACACATTGACCAACTAGTGTAACACAGAGGGACTGTAAGTAAATAAAAAAAAAGTCTCATCTTGTTGTTTCATATTACTACAAGTTCAGAGATACTGGGTTGAAGTACAACTATTGCATTTCATTGTATTTTAATAGTGAGATCACTGTTCTTCCTGTCGCTGCCTAAATTTCCAAATTGCTGAGTGTTGAGGTAGAGGCTACTCATTCTTTTCCTCCTAGAGTACAAGCAGCTGCTTAGCATAGTAGTGAGAGAGAAAAGGGCAATTCAACCAAATTAAATCCTCTGACAAGATCGCATATTCTTTAAGCACTCAAGAAATCATTTAAATGATCTGGATTCTTCTTCTTCTTCTTCTTCTTCTTCTTCTTCTTCTTCTTCTTCTTCTTCTTCTTCTTTTTTGCTAAAGTTGATGAAAATGGGTCTGTGGAGTTCCTGTGTGAGGACGTTTCATGCCTTTCACCAAATAGTCTTCTGTTTTCCCTCAAAGCCTCTTGTAAGCATAGCATTTCCCTACTGTCATAATGTTAAGTGGGGTTATGTATCTAGTGTTTTCTAATGAAAATTTATCAAATGCAATGCATATTATTCTGTGCCATAAAATTTAAAATGTGTAGTATATTTTATTTTATCCATCCTCCTCCCTGAGAAATTATAGAAGCAAGGAGATGAGTCTTCCCTCTACCTCAATACCTGACAAAATAGACTGAAGACCCCTTGGTTCCTGAATGATGATGATGAAGATTTGAATTCCATAATCTACCTTTCACTCTTTTCAGCCATAAGATTTCTGAGATTGCTATTTATATCCCCTATGTTTCCTATTAAATATTCTTTTCCTTACAAAATAATATAGTTTATACTATTTAGTCTACTCAATGAGTATATGTAATATATAGGGATAGAATCCAAATGTCCTTACTGGTGGCCTAGTTGGTCACCTAGTGTTCAAAGCCATGTAGTAAAATGCACACCCTCTTCTACATCCAATTACCTGCAAACAGAGGAATAAGGAACCAAAGATGTGAGCTACAGACATTCGTGACTGTGTAGCTGGCCTTTGTGTATGACTTTGGTAATGACATCTGAAGTTTTGCTATGAAAGAGAAAAAATGACTTTCCCAAAACCTGTGATCACAGGTAGAATCCTTCCCTTGATATATAGGTTTACATATAGCTCTGTTGTTTCAAACCTTATGTACCTCTTACAAGTTAATATTTTGAATGCTAGGTACCAAGGTTAAGGAGGTATGTACAAGGTTAAGGAGGATTTAAAACACGTGGGTTGGCTTGTGAAAGTGGGTCACTAAGGTTGGGCGTTTGAAATTGCACCCATAATATGCTATTTCAAGCAGCATTCTCTTTTTTGGTCCCCCTTATGGACACCTGCTGCCTCATGTGGAGTTTCCAGGACTGAGACATGCTACTAAGCCTTCCCAAAAATGATGTATTCTCCAAAACCATGAACCAAAATAAATCCTTCTTTCCTTAAGCTGCCTCTGTTAAGTATTTTGTAACAGAAAAGTGTTAAGTAACTAAGGAAATCTCTGTCCATTAGTCTGTCTTATAGAACAGTAGATAAATCTATTAAGATCAAACCAATAGTAAACTAAAAGAAATCACACTAACTCAAACCAATACATGCAACAAAGAGCATTGTCTTAGATAAGCTAAATGCATGATGGCTCTGGAATATAGACCCTTTTCTTCCTCCTCACTTTAAAGCATAATGGTCTTCATTCTTCTTCTGCTCTACCATTATAGTTGCCCAAAGGATGCTGAACATCTAGTCACCACAACCACACTGACAGCAGAAAAGGAAGGACAAAGGATCATGCTATTAAGTATGTGCCATTCTTGTTGGACAAGACAGTGCGTTGTGCTTACTCTAAAAGGCAAGAAGGTTAGCAAATGACAGGAAGCTTGAATTTTCATGATGGATCTAGACCAGTATTCCCCTTGTAAGAGAATATATTGTCTCCCAGAAGCAATTATGGTTCTTGCCAGAAAGGAAGAAGATAATGAATGTAACATTTACCATACCATCTGTTCACGTTTAGTCTAACTTCTCAGATTAAAAAACCGTGATGCTTCTTCAGTGCACCTGATGAATGGTGTGTTGGCCAACTCTCCACAGTAGTGAATGTAAGAGCCTAGAAATGGAATGCACTTTAGGACAATGAAAATTGTTTATAAACCTTCAGCTAGGTGATCATTCCATTCTAGCTACTTTTGTTTTTATGAATAAAGGCTCTTGAGTTTTGTTCGAATGAAGATCGAGAGCACTTGACTGCATAGCATTTTTAGAACACTATGGAAGTATACTCAACAAGAGATGTGACTCATTAATTCTGCTTCGTGCTAAATTCACTTGAGTAGCAACAAACACCAGGACTTGGATTCAGTTAACCTTGAACTAGCCTCAAGGATTTGTTCACAGGTAACTGTTTGGAAGTTATATGACTATGTGAGTAGGTGATTTTACCCCTGTGATTTTCATTTCCATATGTGGATAATGGCCCTAAACTTAAGTAGTTTCAAGTAATTTAAATTATATAGGTAACCAATATTTATTTTATTACTCATAGATTCTTCATAAACTAAAAACACCAGGAGCAGCTTAGTGTTTTACTAGGCAGAAAAGCAATGAAAAGTGTACATTTTTTAGTAATAAAGTTTGACGTGATCCTTTACCACAATTCTATTTTGTTCTGCACTACTTCAAGCACTCTACATAACCCCTGGACAAAGAAAATTCTGAAAAATCACTCTTATTTCTTTCACTTTCTTTGAGGCTTAGTTATTGGCTTTCTAAGTGATTCCTTAAATTATTCTTTATGTGATAGCACTGTATAATTTATAGAGAATGCTCTCTCCTCGCTTGTATTATTTAATTCTCCAAAGTGTTTAGGGAGAGGATTTCCTATGAAAGCAGTGACACAAAACAAAGTGCCATTGTACCAGTGTCTTGCATCTTTAATAAAGCTGCTCTCAAACAGCATTTCAGTAAATGAAATGTATCAGGAATGACAAACTTTCCTATACCAAAGGTATTCTCAGACCTGCCCAGGGACATAGTGCCTAATACTTTAATAGAGCTCCGAGATTTATGTTTGATTTGATTTGCCTTTATTTCTTTTCTTCTTAAGGAAGATTGCCGACTTTCCAAAATAATAATCATAAGGGTAAAATAAACCATCTCTTCTAGTGGCAAAAAAGAGCACCATTAAGACTGAAGACATTTAGTGACATCATTCCATCTATAGCTCTTGCGGGAAAAATAGAGAGAGATAGACATGCACACAAAGGAACAACAAGGAAGGGAAAAAGGGCTTTATCAACTTTAATTATTTATAACATCTCTAGGATTGTTCCAAGTTTCAACTGCAGAAAACACATACATGAAACAAAGAACAAGATTCCCTGGAGGACTTATTTCAGTATGCATGAGATTTATGATTAGGGATAGAAGTATATAGATGGAGGAGTTTCAAATACCTCTAAGCAATATAGCTCAGAAAAGCAAATAGAGGTACCCCTATCCATGTGGAGAGATGGAAAAAAATAAAACATCTGTGGCATCTCCTCCTGAAATGATGGCCATGTTGCAATCAGCCTGCCTCCTTTCCAAGCCAGGGTGAAGTTCTCAGAATAATGGGAAGTAAACATCTAGGTCCTTCCAGGTTCTAAAAATGCAATGATTGTCTACAGAGGAGAAAGTTCCATTCTTTCTTTCAAAGTAGGGATTTCATGGTAAAAATTGAGGGGCATGGAGCAGACAACTCTCCTTGTACACAGTGCCTAATGGGAAAACCGTGTGTGAAAAGACAAGCAGGATTGTTTTACAGTTCCTTCCTTCTGGGATTTGGAAACAGATTGTCTCCAAGTTCAAGAGTTTCTGTTCTATTACAAGGTGGCCATCTCTTGGAAGAATAACACCCAGGAAGTTGTGAGGTAACCCATGACACAAAAGTTCTATAATTACAGAGACAGGAGGCAGATGACATAACTGATAGAGAATTCAGGAAAGGGGTCTGGGGAGATGGCATTTGTGTGTAAACCCTTAATGCTCAGGTTCCATTCCCCAGTGCCCATGTAAAACCAGATGCCTGGAGTGTTGAATGCATCTGGAATGCTGACTGTACACTGCAGATTGGGCCAGGCATTATCACAGACACATACAAAACTCTGTAAAGTTAAAGGGATTCCCATTTGACAAAAGAGTAAAGAAGGCATTGTGAAGATAATTTGCTTAAGATGGTATACGTAACAGATAGCAAGCAAGGCTTAAAACTAAATCCATTTCCACATATGACAAAAGATTATTTTCATTATTGGAGAAAGTCAGTTGACAAAAATCACTAGATGCTGGCACATGTTCTTTCTTCTTTCAGAAAGAATGAAGTTTTCAGACGTTTATTTTTTAGTTTCTTTGCTCCATCTTTCCTTTTTCAATGTGTGTTTCATGAAAATGTACAAAGATTAGGACTAATCCACGTGCTGTGCCTCACATGTGGCATCCCAGCCATTGGGAAGTGGAGTTAGAAGGATCATTATATGGTTGTATTGAGCCTGGGCTACAGAGTGAGTTGAGGCCAGCCTAGATTACAAAAGGGCAAGACAATCTCAAAAAATAAATACATAAATAAATACATAGAACAAGACTACAGAAATGGATGAAAAACCTCAACTCTTAGAATGTTGGCATTGGGTTCAAATGGATAGAATACAAAAAAAAAAATAAGGTAATTATCTGTCAGATAAACACAAGTGTCATGGAAAAATGTGAAAGTCTCAGATAAGGTTGGAGATAGGAAATAGGCTGTTTACAGAGGTTTTCTCACAACATAATATATCAGCACATTGGAATAAAACAGTCAACAGAGAGGAACAGAAGTATAAAGACCCTAAGGCCAGCCACCTTTGAAATATTTGGAAACACAAATATTTGAAACAAAGTGGGCTATAGGTGAGGTCAGAAGTACAGCCTAGGAATAAATCATACCAGATCTTGAAGGCCACAGTGGTACTTCAGATTTTAGACATAATGAGAGACAAAGCTCATGGAAGGCTTAGCCAAGTAGTAAAGGGACCCTATGCAGCAGGTTACTAAGGAGAGTTCAAAGTCTACATGGACTTAAGCTACAGCAGACAGGATGGGCTCAAAGATAGACTTGGGGTGTTTGAGGAATAGATATCAAGGAAGAATTCATGAACTTTGCTCTAGGTCACTGAACACATGTAACTCCCCAGACTTATCATCTTGCTCTATATACAACATTGCCCACCTGGCATTTGAATGTAGAGTCTTTTTTTTTTTTTTTTGTCTGAGATTAGACCTGACGCCATAGAATACTGGAGATATTTTTCTCCACCCAGTATACGCCATATTATCACTATTATTCCTTACAAATTTCCTTCAGGGTAAGGTTGATTTTGTTTATATTTTCCTAGTTTGCTAGAATTCTTGAAAAATCATGTAAGTCTGAATCACTATAATAAATGCTTTAGAAATGGAGATGTCATTTTTATGGGCCTAGATGAATTAGAGATCTGGGTTTCTTTTACTTTCAGAGAAATGTTCAATAGTAGAAAATTCAGGAGTCATATCATAGTTGCATGGGTTTAATCAGAGACAAAACCTACTAAACAAAAACAAAACCAAGAATTAGTCTTTGTTCTCAAGTTACTCAACAACAGAGAAGATCTCTGTGCAGAACTATCTCTTCAAAGCATGGCCAGGCAGGACCTAATTTTATAAAATTTTAGAATTTCTGTGACTCCTGCATTTGAAGCTGTAATCAAACACATCTAAGAAAGGGAGCCAGTGACTCCTTCAGCCTCTCACAGATGGACACTTCTCAAACCAATGTAAGACTGTGTAAACCCTATTTATAGTAGAACAAAAGAGAATACTGCCAGCATGGAAAAACAGCCCATAGAGAATCCTAGAATTTTATAGTTCATATTCAAATATGGGTGTCATTGATCAGTGTTAGGCTTCAGAGTTCTACATAAAGTTAGTCTAAATAAGACATTCACCTTTAATTTAAAAATGCCACTACTTGAGGAAAAATATAATGTTTCCAGAAGCTTTGTCACAATCTGCGTCTATTCGCTTTTTTTAATTGACCATCTTCAAAGCTTTCTTTTGTTTCCACTCCATATCAACTTTCCACTGATTACTTTATGCTTTCCAACTAGTCCCGCTTCTCTTTTCCTATTGTAAACTTATTAATTGTTAATAATTAGATTCATTGCATGAGCAAGTCTTGTGACAATTAATAAGTTCCCTCCTCCCTATCCCCATCCCACTGGGGCTCCTCCTCAGTGGGAACACTGGATCAGTCCATGGGATATGGAATTATGAATTACACAAATTATACAAGGAACAGCCAGTTTTTTTTCTTTCTGTGCTGTTGCTGAAGGGGTGCAGTGTCTCTGGATATTCTCCCCCACCATGTCTCTTACAATCTTTCTGCCCAATTTTCTGCAAAGATCCCTGAATTTGTGGGTAGGGGCATTTGCGGTAGGGTCTTATTTTTTAGCCCAGGCTGACCTGGAATTTACATTAGACTTTCAGGATGGATTTGAATTTATAGTAATCCTCCTTTCTCTGACTCTCCAGTGCTGGGATTAAGGAGTTGTGCCATACTTTGGCTGTTGGGGACTATTTTAAAGCTAATCTGGACAAATCACAGCCAAATTACAGTGCTGATTGTGTGGATTATATGTGTGTTATGAAAACAAAGTTGGAAACAGAGACATTGTAGCATAATTCTGGCAAGTTTTTCCAGCATTTGGAAACTATGCCATGAAGTCTTTTTCTTAGGCATCAGGTATTTGTGGGCATGAGTAGATTTATACTAAATATGTATAATTATACTCCCCAGAGATATTCCCTTTGTAATGGTCTTTGAGCTATTTAAACAAAAAATATCTTATCTATATTACTTCTTATTTGGTCTCCAGAATATGCAATAAAGAGTTTTTATTGTTGGCATAATGGCCTTATCCCAATTAGTAATGAAAATACTTTAAAGTTGGAATTTTGATGAGGGATTTTTGTTGTTAAACTGCATTTGAACACCCATTTTTTTTGTTTTTTTATTGGACATTAAAAATTACAGAGAGGTAAAAGGGAATAAAATTAAAAATTCACATAACTCTGAATAAACTCTGAGTTCAGTACATTATTATTTGGTAAATATGATTTTCCTCTTATTTACTGTGGATATGTGTGTGTAAGCATATGCCATGAATTTGTGCATCCATATGAATATGCAGGTTTGCATAAATTTCTAAGAAAACAAAGATGTGTTGCTGCCCATTCTCTTTTAAAATAGCTTCTTAAAACCTTAATATTACTCTATTAGTTTCTAATTTCTATTAGGAAAATTACTACATACTCTGACTTAAAATGGTAAATATATCTTAGTTATAGAGATCAGAAAACTGAAATGAGTATTATAGATTAAAATCAAGGTATGAGATAAACGATATTCCTTCCATAAATTTCGGAAAACACTTTTTCCTTGCCTATTTTTTTAATCTTTATAGACCATCTGCATTCCTTGTCTATGACCCTAACTCCAATTAACAACTCACAGCCATTCGTGCTATCTTCAAATTTTCTTACAAGGCTTGCTGGAGTACACCTGTAAGTTTAGAAGTGGGAGGAAGAAGCAGGGAGACAAGGATTTCAAGGCCAAACTTGGCTACAAGGGTGGCTGAAACTCATGAGATCCTGTCTCAAAAAGGAAAACAGGCATACTCACCCTACTTACCTCTTTTGCCTTCAGTCATCACATCTGGCCAATCTGGGTTCATTTTTTCACTCCAAAATTCTTCAATGAATCACATTTGCAATCCTCTTCTCCGTGTAATGTAACTTATTGACAGATTCTGGGGCTAGAACATGAACATCTTTGAAGGGGGTAAAATTCTCCTCTCTAACACAATTTCACGGTACATCCAGACATGATATAGCACACTTATCACACACAGTTTTCTTTACTGTGTATTAATGGCACAATAGAAAAAGACAAATTTTAAACAAAAACAATAAACCCTAAAAGACTTATTGAATGAGAGAGTGGGAAATAGCTATTGAGCAATTTAAAGAGTTCTGTGGAGAAGAAAAGCAGATGGAAGAGTGTGAACTTAATTAGCAGAAAGGAGAGTTGAACTGAGAGTGTCTAGAGTGGAATGGTTCTACCATAAATGAAGCTTAGTCCTGCTCAGTATACTGGGAAGGTCCTTGACAAAGCAGCATTTGGAAACGTGTAAGTTAAGAACAACAAAAGACATTTCTGAAATGTCATAAAAGGAGCTATTAAACTTTCAGAGCCAGATTCCTCTGCCCCTGTCAAGCACACACAACTCCTGGATCTGCTGGTGAGGAGAATTCCTCAGAGAATAATTGGAATGCCTTAAATAGAT
>PVHP010049301.1:0-12231 GCA_004024765.1 Zapus hudsonius
TGTCCTCTCCACATTATCTATCTCAGGTCAGACATTTTTGTACATTACTTTTCCAAGCCTGCTTGCTAAGGAGATCTTCCCCAACAATTAAAGGTCAAACTCAGCAGGAAACAATCCCCATTTCTTTGAGTTTCTTCACTTAACAGTCTGCATTTTTCTTCCAAGAATAGTATGCTTTTTTAAGAACTACAAGGTCTTCTATGAAGAAAAAATGTATAGAATATATAAAATTGTTCAGGAAGAAAACTAAAATGGCCCACGATTGTTCCAGTATGATCTACATATATCCTCCAAAGTTCACCATGTGGTGATGTTGAGAGGTGGGGTGACCTTAGGGGTGACCTGGTGGCGGGTAGTTAGGTTACTGCCGACAGCACTAAATAGACAAAACTCATAGCAACAAAAAATAGGCAAAGACATCACCTATAATTTACAATTCAGAGAGCAGTGGTTGTGTTTGCTTGGCTCTCTTCAGTGTCTGTGTCTCACCTCTCATCCATCCACACTTCTATTCATCTGTATACTTTTTTTCATAAAATGTTATACATTGTGGGAGAGGGGGTAGAAATATTATAAGAGGCTGTTGTAGTCAGCCACACACCGCTGGGATGACTCTCCAAACCAGGCACAGTATATGGGAGGAAAGAATTTTATTGAAGCTACAGATCCAGGGGAAGTTCAGTAATAGTGAAAGAGGCTGGTCCTCTTTACAGTCCAAGCAGAGAGAGAAACCATCACCAGCACCCCCCCACACACACACACACAAAACAGCAAACAGGCAGGGGGGAAGGGAGAGAAATTTCCTTCCCCTTTATATAGGCTTAGGGCGGGGTCTTACTACCCTATCCCAGACCTGTTGGCTTCCCGAGTCTCTGGAATTTCCTTCCTGCACTGCCCTCCCAGGAAGGGATGTTCATTTCTAGCTTCCCTGAGCTTTCTTAGATCCTTCCCCCTACTGAGAGGCTGCCTTTCTTTGGACATCCTCAGAGACCCACCCAAGATAATTAAAAAGATCAAGTTGACAACAAAACATAACCATCACAGATGCACAGAGTGGGTAGGAATACCCTGAAGCCCAAGTCCTCCCACACCATACCTTTAAAGGACTAACTGAGGCCTTCATGGCCCCATAGTGAAGATTATAACCTCACTGAGGAGGGCCCTGGTTAAATGGGAGCAGTGGCAAGGGGTAAAAGAGTATAACTTGTTATATATAAAATAAAATAAAATAAAAAATGTGATAAGGAACACACTGTTTTGTGCCTTCTTATTTGCTGTTTCCTATTCTGTTAAATATTTGTTTCCACCATTTTTAATGGGTGCTTAATAAATTCTTCCTCACACACGTGGCAAGACTTATTGAATCAGTCTTCCACTGTTAGATACCTACATGTTTCAGATTTCTTTGTCATTATAAGCGGCCTGGTAAAAGTGTCCTCACACATTCACTGGATCATTTCTTAAGGTAAATTTCTACAAGTGCTGAGTTAAGGGATGGGCGTGTGTGTATTCATGTGTGTGACTACATGATGTGTATGTATACCTGTTCATTGGTGTGAGTGGGGGTGTGCACCTGCCCCAGCGTGCACATGGCGGTCGGAGGAGAACTTCCGGTGTTGGTCTTTGCCTTCCACTTAGTTTGAGGCAGGGTCTCTCGCTCACTCACATTGTTCAGCATTGATTTACTAGGCTAGCTGGCCTGCAGGCTTCTGGGTTAGGGTTAGGGTTAGGGTCTTCTGTCTCTGCTTTTCCTTCTGCACCAGGCATGCTTAGATTACAGGCACTAGTGCTATGGCATCTGCCTTTCGGTAGGACCTGGGGATCTGATCTCGGGCACTCACATATATGCAGTGAGCACTTTATTGACGGGACCACCTCCTCAGCCCCATTTTTAAAAGATTTTAGTTAAGTTGGATCAAAAACTCTTCTGAAATATTTTGCTGAATATTCTCCCACCTATGCTAAATAATATAGTGACACTCAATATTGTAGATTTACAAAATATTTTCCATTTTATGGGATAAAAATGACCCTTTATTGATTTTTTTGTACTTTTTAAGTACTCAGCTTTTGGGGAGGGAGAAGTGTTTTGCTCTATGTCCTAAGCTGGTCCCCTGCGTCAGCTCCTAACAGCTGATATCCCAGATATAAATTTATTTTTTGTATTGAATTTAAGTTATATGAATCAAACTCATCTTAAATGTATACTACAATGAACTTTCATGTATTGAAATGTCCATATAACTACTGCTCAGGTCAAATAGACATTTCAGCCATGCTAGAACGTTCTTTCGACCCCTCTAAAAAAAGTCATTCTTCTGACCTGCTCACGCCCCCCCCCAAGAGTTTTGACCTTTTTTTTGACCCACATATAAATCTGAACTCACAGTATCTGCTTTTCGCCTGTCTTCTTTCACTCAGCGTGGTGTCCTGGGTGCAGACATCAGCTCCATGTTCATTGTCACACCTGTGCACATGACAGCATGTGAATAAAGCACATTCTGGTGCCTTTTCCTCTGTGGAAGGCTATCTTGGTTGTTTTCAGTTTGTTCTTGTGAGGACCCAAGCACATCCGTGGACCATGTGTCCAGGAGTGGAAGGAAGTGTGGGTCACTCAGTATATTTAGCTTTGGTAGATACTTCCAGGTAGATTTGAAGTGCTTATATCAACTTACCCTCCCTGCTGAAGCACTCGAGAGTTCCAGTTGCTTCACTGTCTTGCCAACTACATCGTATTTTTAGCCCTTACAATTCAGTGACTTTGCTTGTGTTCTTTATTCTGTATTAAAAGTATTTTCATATTTGCAAGGGGAGAGAGAAAGAGAGAATAAGAATGAGAACGGGCATGCCAGGGCCTCCTGATGCTGCAAAGGAACTCCAGACGCATGGGCCACTTTGTGCGTCTGTTTTTATGTGGGTGGTTTGGGAACTGCAGGCTGACAGGCTTTGAAAGCAAGTGCTTTTAACTGCTAAGCCATCTCCTCAGCCCTTATTTTGTATTTTTGTTATTACACTTGAAGTCAATCACTTGTGTTCCATGTGTGGGCCATTTGGACTTCTTGTTTTTTCTTTCTTTGTAGTGTTTTGGTGGGTGTGGGAGTTGAGACAGGGTCTCATTATATAGCCTAAGCTGCACTTGAATTCCAATCTTGTCTTCATCTCCTGAGTGCTGGCATTGTTCTTCCTTTTCCTCATCTTCTTCCTCCTCCTCCTCCTCCTTCTGGAAAGGTCTCATACTCGCCAAGGCTGACCTGGGACTCGTTCTGTATCCCAGGCTAACATTGATGGCAATCCTCCTAACTCAGCCTACCAAGTTCTGGGATTGTGGGCATGAGCTGCTACGCCTAGCTTTGGATTTCTTTCTCAACCTGACGGTTCAAGAAGCCTCCGTCTTTCTTTTGTGTCATTGACTTTTCAGAGTTGTCCCTGGAGTGCTTGTTAGACATGTTGTCTTCACACACATTTTCCCTTCGATAAAACAACACAGAGCATCAAAATGACTGGTGTGTTTCCATAACCCCAGTGCTGCGCTAAGGATTCTATAAGCAGCCCCATCAGCCCTCATACTTTGCAGAAGAAACTAATAGAAGAGGCTTTGTCTAAAGTCACACTGTTAGTAGTTTAAAGGTGGGATTCACGCCAGAGGTCACACTTCCAGCCACTATGGTGCGCCATCTTGTCACGTTTTGACTGGGCCACTGAAGCAGGCGTGGATTGTGGAATCTGCGTTTGAAATCCTTTTTGCAATGGTACTTCCACCCCTCCTGTGTCCTTGGTCCTGTTTGGAGGACCTCATCATGAATCTCATATAGGAGGACACTGTGTGACCAGCATCTCTATGCACTGGGGAAGAGCAGCAGGGCACCTCTTTGCTGGCAGCCACTAGTCAGCTGCGTTCTGTGCCCCTGCCCTCCCCAGGCTCGAACTGAATCCCAGCTTCGTCCCTCAATACCACCCTGCCGTCACCCTTCTTACCCATCCTGCCCCGTGGCTTGAGTGTAACTGGCATTGGAAAAGAAGGTTTAACTAATCTTTTGAAAATGTTTTCTTTATTTGCAAGCAGAGAGATGCAGACAGAGAAAGGCAGAGAAAGAGACAGGAAGAGAGACAGTATGGGCACACCAGGGCTTCTAGACACTGCAAACGAACTCCAGATGCATGCGTCACTTCATGCACCACTTTGTACATCTGGGGACTTGAACCCAGGTCATTAGGCTTTGTAGGCAAGCACTTTAACCACTGAGCCACCTCTCCAGGTTTCACCAATCTTTTCACTACCATCTTTCTCTTCAGCCTAAGACACCCATATTTGCAATTTTGAGAAGTGATTGCACCTGGGAGGAGGCCAACGCCTTTGCAGTGACCCTAGGCAGAAGGGATTAGAGATGTCCTGTTTTGTAGATGGAGACCCCAGGGCCCAGGGAGATCAGGTAACCCCAGGTCCTGCGACAGACTAGCTTGAGACTCTGTTTTGGTCACTTTGCTGAGTGCCTGGCCATGAAGAGGAGAAGGGTCAGCAGCTCAGGCTACTAAGGCCATCAGCTGTCCCAAGGCTTTGCATATCTCTGAACTGTCCTCTCTTTCCTCCCTTCCTCCCCTTTTGTTCCCTGGGGAGAGGAGCCAATGCTACCAGCTGGACCTCTTTACTCTTGTTTCTCACGGTTTCTGCTCACATTTTCCCTCGCGATGAGTGAGTATTCTCATGGGGAGTCTGTGAGGGCTGCTGTATCAAATAGACACGAACTGGGTAGTTATTAAAACAACAGGAAGCTGTCTCACGGTTCTGGAGGCAGAAGTCTGGAATCAGGTGTCAGCAAGGCTGGCTCCTTCTGAAGGCTCTGAGGGACACTCCACTCCACACAGTCTCCCCCCAAGGGACAGTCACCTCCATGCGGTCTCCCCCTGAGAGACAGTCCACTCCATGCGGTTTCCCCCGATGGACAGTCTACCCCTTGTGTTCCAAGCCCTCACTGGCAGCTGTAAACCTTCAGTGCCTCTTGCCTTAGAATGTTCCAGAGTCGTTGCTTGTTTGTGTTTGTGGCACAGTCTCTGTGTTTCCAATATTCCCCTCCTTTCTCCATTTAATTTTTAAAATTGTGTTAGAATTCTTTTTTAATATCTTTATTATGAATAAGTATATACATTATATGAGCATATCTTGTGAATGTGTCCCTGTTTCCCTCCTCTCTGTCCCCTACCCACTGGGGTCCTTCCTTGGCATGCATACTGGATCTGTCCATAGGTTAGGGGGTTATGAACTGCACCAGAGGGAGCCAGTTTTTCTTTCTTTTTTTTCCTTCCTCCTTTGTGTGTTGTTGCTGAGGGGGGGGATGTCTCTGGATATTCTCCTCCACCATGGCTCTTACAATCTTTCCGCCCCCTCTTCCACTCAGTTCCCTGAGTCGTGGTGGGTGAGTTTTGAGTCTGCTTTGTTGTTGAGATCTTAAGTATCTCTGGATCTTTGCCCTGGGTTGTGTTGGGTATCATTGGTGTCTGTTGCGGTCAGCATTCTAGTTGCTGCGAAGAAAGAACCCAAACAAAAGCGGCTTGTAGAGGAATGGGTTTATTTGGTTTATGGACTCGAGGGGAGACTCCATTCTGGCAGGGAAAACGATGGCATGAGCAGAGGGCTGGACATCACCTCTGCCACAGCACTGCAAACAGCGGCAGGAAGGTATGCCAAACACTGGCAAGGGGAAGCTGGCTTATAACCCCATAAGCCCACCCCCAACAACACAGCTTCATTGAGGTTGTAAAACCCAAACTGCCATCAGCTGAGGATCAATCTATCAGAACACATTCAATTGTTTGTGGAGGACACCTGTATCAAACCATGACAGTCCGCCCCTGGCCCCCACAAACTAATAATCATACATGATGTAAATACAATGCATTCAGCTCAACTCTTAAGTCCCCACAGCCTTCAACTGAGCCATAATATCAAAAATAAACCCCTAATGGCACAGAACATTCACAATGCAAAACATGAGGCACAGCAAAAACAGATTGACCAATACAATACAAGATTCAAACAAACAGGGCACCATCAATCTCTAACTCCAAGTTCAATGACTCTAACCAATAAGTCTCTCGGAGATTCAATTCCGCCCCTCCAGCTCAGCTACTCACAGTCCGGGAAAATGTCATCCGGTGCTGGCAGCTTGCCCTGGCACCCATCCATAGTCCTGGAATTCTTTGGGTCTCCATTGCAACCCACAGTTCATTCTCATGGCCCCATCGGGCTTCATGCAGGCAACCTTGCACACCTGCTTCACACGCCGATGGCCATTTTTCAAAAACAAAACTGTGTTGCAAATCCAATGACCCTCTCTTTCTAACCAATCTCCATTCCACAGAACCAGGTGGGCTACCAATTTGTTAATCCAGGGGGGATCAAAGCACTCAGGCCCCTTCCTTCAAAAAGTCCACATTCTTCCTGTTGTTCTAATGCAGACCAGCTGGCCCAATCTCAATGGTTTTCATCTCTCAAACAATTGCAGGTGAACGGGCAGCAGTTTTGACCCAAAGATATTCTTTCTGTGCCATCTCCATCTGCTCACACCAGTCCTTCTTTACGTAAAACAACCCTGCACAGGTTTCCAGGACACAGGCAGGCAGAACACAGCAAGCCTCTCACGCAAACTGCTTCTGGCACAGTCCTGACCAAGTTCTTTCTACCCCTCCTAAGCCAAACCTCACAGTCCATAGTTCTCATTACATTCAGGTCTTTCAATTCTGACCAGAATGATCCATGAAGCTGTACTCACAACACTGTGAGGCATCTCTTAGGCCGAGATTTCAAGTCCTTCCACATTCCTCCTGTAGATCACTTCCAGAAGACCAAAGCCACGGAATCAGGGTTCTAGCAGCAACAGATGACCCCACGTCCTGGTACCAAAACTGTTGCGGTCAGCTTTCTAGTTGCTGCGCAGAAGAACCCAAACAAAAGCGGCTTGTAGAGGAATGGGTTTATTTGGTTTATGGACTCGAGGGGAGACTCCATTCTGGCAGGGAAAACGATGGCATGAGCAGAGGGCTGGACATCACCTCTGCCACAGCACTGCAAACAGCGGCAGAAAGGTGTGCCAAATACTGGCAAGGGGAAGCTGGCTTATAACCCCATAAGTCCACCCCCAACAATACAGCTTCATCGAGGTTGCAAAACCCAAACTTCCATCAGCTGAGGATCGATCTATCAGAACACATTCAATTGTTTGTGGAGGACACCTGTATCAAACCATGACAGTGTCTGTCTCCATTGGCCTTTCATGGGTTATCAGACTTGCTGTGGTGATTGATCTCCTGTTTGTCTTGTCACTTTCTCATAGGTTTCATTTGGGCCCTGTGTGAAGGCTAGGTGTGGTTTGTCTCCTGCCAGGATGTCAGCCATCATCAAATTTCTTGTTGATGGAACTGAGTTTTCCCTGGTTCTCTCACTGCCTTCTAAAAAATACAAAGAGAATCTCCCTCAGAGAGTAAGATCAATATAGATTAAATAAGAAAACCTTTCTGTTTTGGCTAGCTCCTAATGGGTGTAGCCTCTCTATAGCTGTCTTGTAATGGGAAATTCCCTTAAGAGCCAGAGTTCTTGGTCCCCATAGGATTTTGCCTTGGATTCCAGTTCCAGTTAAGGGTCCCTTGTCACTAAGCAGATCTCTTAGCCAATCAATAAGCCTTTGATTACCCTCCTCGGTTTAGTGCCACTATTGCACACATGAGCATTTCTTGACTGGCTGGTCTCTTCCATACAGCTGTGAGGTCAGCACTCTTGTGACAACTGTCTATATTGTATATCAGTGGTCTCTACTTTCTCCAAATATTATTGACCAATTTCCCCTGACAGCTCATGTAAACACACCTTTCAATACTACACATGCTACCATCTGGGAGCTGGTTACCATTCTGGATCTAGCAGGATCTTTTGGTGTTGTTTGATGACACTCTGTGATTTCTTCAGCAATAGGGTCTTACCTTAGGCCTGGGGCAGGTATTCAAGAGCTTTGACAGAAATCTGTCTCATTTTGGAGACCTCTGGGTCTCTTTGATCAACAGCTCAGTGTAGGAAGGAACCAATAATATTGTTTCCATAACAAGTTGGAGCCAGTAGTCAATATTCTTGCTGCAGTGAATAAAACTGTATTTGAAAGGGTTTTTGGGGGGCTGGAGTGATGACTCGTTGGTTAAGATGCTTGCCTGAAAAGCCTAATGACCCAGGTTTGATGCCCCAGTACCCACATAAAGCCAGATGCACAAAGTGGCACATGCCTCTGGAGTTCATTTGCAGTGAAGGCCCTGGCATGCCCATACTCTCTCTTCTCTCCTCGTAAATATATAAATAAATAAGTAAATAAATAATTATAAAAAAGGTCTTTGATTTCTGTGCTATTAAGACATAAGGCAAAGTTTACTTTCAATGAGCTAAACACCTGCCATCAACTCAGAATATTGTTTGTTTGGTAAAATGCATTTCATGTGTACAAGTTCTAAACCATTGGCTTACAGACCCTGCTGACTAGAAATCCCGATTGCCAAGAAGTCAGGAACAGATGCTTTAGATGCATATCCCACAATCCCCCTGGGGTATGCAGGCAGGCCCAGCTTTTATTGTCAGTCAGAGGAGTCAGAGAAGTGAGGGAAATGAAGGATGATGTGAGGAGGTGATTTGAAACCTGCATGTCAAAGCAATGTACCTTTGGATCGTATATGGTGGAGTATGCATTAATTAAGCTTTTTTATAAAGCTTATAGTCAAGTCAAGATGCCTTGGGAGGCACCTCCAAGATGCTCAGTGTATCAACACTGGTAGCCTTAATGGACTTTCGGCTTCACCCTTGCTGTTTCCCCTGCAGCTGCACATGCTCACACTGTGCACAAGGATTTGGTAAGGGAGCAGGTTTATGCCTCTTCTGTCAACAGACACTTCACTGGGTCCAGAAGCCCAGGAAAGGCTCGGAGTTGAGCCAGTTACAGCAAAGTGGCCCCACCTCACCACACCACCATTACCTTCTGCCCTGCTACGTGGCAAAGTCGCTTCTCTCTTTGCCACTTTGCTTCACGTGGTTGTTGGGAGGTGAGATGATGAACATCATTGCCAGATTATCATGCCCTGTGCCCTCTGATATCTGCTGAATAAATGCATGAACATGGCTGTGAGTGGACCTCATGCTGGCATTGCTGTCACACACTGTCCTCTCTGCCCAGAGGTGACACAGGAAAAAACAACCCAGTTCAGAAGCTGTGCTTCTTCTTAACATCATTGTTGAAAGAAATCCAGTTGAAAACTTCGACTTCACTTGTATAAATAAGCAGGAGCCTCATAACCATGGGCCAAGCACAAAGTTTTCTCAATAAAAATTTAAAGGGCCAGGAAATTTGAAGGAACTATAATTTCTTCAAAATTGCTGAGAGCTAATTTCAAATATCTTACCACAAAAAATGATGGGTGAGTGAGGTGGTAGATACTATAATTAGCTTGATTTAATCATTCTACATTGTATACATGGAAATAACATATTATACCTCACAAATATATATAATTATGAACCATTAATTAAAATAATATTAACTTTAAAAGAAGTTTAATTTCTCGTGTGTTAGTCTCTGACAGCAACATAAAGTCATTAGTTTGGGTTCTATATATCTGAAATTCACAGTAATTTACATTTGTTCCAACAATTCTTTTAAATTAATTTTTAGCTTAGCATATAAGGGATGGGCTTTATTGTGGAATTTTCATGCATGTCTGTCATTACCCTTGTTTTCCCTCCCTCGCCCACTGCTCCCTCCTTGCCACTTCCTCCTTTGTCTGGCTACTTTTTCCCTTAGTTGGCTCCCACCTCCTGTTTCTTATCACATATATTCCATCACCCTCTTGATTCCCCCTTTCTTAAAATCTCTTCCTTCACTTTCATAATTTCTACTTTATAACCTCCACACACACCAACTTATCTCTATCATCTATCTTCTCTCTATCATCTATGTATCTATGTATCTATGTATCTATGTATCTATGTATCTATCTATCTATTTCGGCACCAGTTGCAGCTCGAGGATTCTTCTCAAATCACACTTTATTGGAGAGCCTTTTGAGTGAAGTGAGAGCGGGAAGCGAGGGGCCCCGAGCACTAGGAGTCAGTTGCTTATACAGGGAGCAGGGACACGGGTCGCCCCATGATTGGCTGACGCCAGCTCGCCATCACCAGGCACCACGGGATTGGCTAGGGACCAATACATAATCCGCGCATGCGCAAAGCTAGAGGCGCGTCTCTCACCAAAGCATTGCCTAATATGGAGTTGTTTACCACTTAGCTGCAAGGAAGTGGGCGCCATCTTGTAATGGCAATTGTCCTGGCTCCCTGCATCTATCATCTATCTACCAATCTATCTGTCATATATCTCTCCATCTATGTATCATCTATCTATCTATCTATCTATCTATCTATCTATTATCTATCTATCTATCATCTATCTATCTATAATCTATTTATCTATCATCTATCAATTTTAAACCTAGGTTCTTTACATGAGACAGAACATGTCGTATTTGTCTTTCTGAATCTGGTTATAATGATGTTCATTTGTTTCATTTGTTTCCTGAAAATGTCATGATTTTTTTTTCTTTACACTTCCATAAAATTACATTGCCTATATGTGTCACATTTTCTTTATTTGGACATTTGTGGATGGACATCTTGGCTGGTTCCATCTCCTCGCTATTGTGAGTAGTGTAGCTATGCACATGGAATCTCTGTGTTGTGCTGACTTAAGAGTAAGTACTTTGGACATTGTGGTAGTTTTGAATAGATGTCTCTCAAAAGAATTAAAGGTTTATTAAAATTGTAAATTGTCTCCAGCCAGTTCTGGCTAGAGGAAGAGTATCACCTTGGCCAGATCCTAGGGTTCAGCCCTAAGGTATTTCTGGGGTGGGTCTGGAATTCTAGCTTTACATATGCAAGGAGCAGTCTGAGTTCAAGCCTGGAGTTCCTTTTGTTAGTTTGGAGTGTGCTTGCTTGTGGTGCTGGTGGTGGGTTTCTGTCTCTGTCTCTGCTTGTTTCTGTGAAAGGGGGCCAGCCTTTTTCCTTAACTTCCCCTGGATCTGTTCAATAAATATTTTCCTCCCCAAATCGTGCCTGGTTTGGAGATTCATCCCAGCGGCGTGTGGCTGATTAGGACAGACATGTACCCAAGAGTGGTATAGCTGGGTCACAGAGTAGTTCTATTATTATTATTATTTTTTGAGGAACCTCTACACTAACTTTTTTCTTTTGTAAAAAATATTTTTATTGGTTAGTCATTTGGAGACAGAGAGCGAGAGGAGAGAGAGAGAGAGAGAGAGAGAGAGAGAGAGAGACTATGCACACACCAGGACAGGGCCTTCTGCCATGGAAAACAAACTCCAGACACATGCACCACTTTGTGCATCCGGCTTGACATGGGCCCTGGGGAATTGATCCCAGGCTGTCAAGCTGTTCAAGCAAGTGCCTTCAGTGGCTGAGCCATCTCTCCAGCCCTGCACTAACTACACTCCCACCAGCAGTGAAGAAGGGTTTTTCTTTCCCTGCATCCTTGCCAGCCTGTGCCGTAGTTTGCTTCCTGCTGCTAGCCATTCTGAATGGCTTGAGATGGGATCTCAGAGCAATTTTAATTTGTATTTCCCTGGTGGATGTTGAGCACGTCTCAAGTATCTCATTCAATGAATTCTCCTTGAAAAACTGTTCAAAAGAATTCTCAGATTAAAAATAAAACAAGGGCCGGGCGTGGTGGGCACGCCTTTAATCCCAGCACTTGGGAGGCAGAGGTAGGAGGATCACCATGAGTTCAAGGCCAGCCTGAGACTACAGAGTGAATTCCAGGTCAGCCTGGACTAGAGCAAGACCCTACCTCAAAAAACAAAAATAAATAAATAAATAAATAATTAATTAAAATAAAAAAACAAACACTCTGCCCCAAATTTGGAAGCCCAGTGTAAAAAAAAAAAAACCCTTAGCTCATGAGTTGGAAAAGTCTCAGCTTCCATGATTCTCTGTAAAGGCCTAATAATAATAATAATAATAATAATAATAATAATAATAAATCCAGTTCATTGTAAGCACAAGGTTAATAAGAGAAGCTGCAATTGCAGATTATAATGTGTTTAGTGTCTTTCTTGTAGCCTAAATCTGTTTTATTAATGGCCGTCTTAAAAACAAAAGATGTGGGGTTGTTTCGTGTGGCTTCAGCTGTGGCTGAAGAG
>PVHP010049302.1:0-12221 GCA_004024765.1 Zapus hudsonius
GCCCATCAGTGAGCCTCAGTGATTCCCCAATTCTCCAGAGTCTTCCCCATCCTCACCTGTGCCCCAGGGTGAACTGGGGTTACAGACATATGTGGCCATGCACAGCTTTTACAAAAATGATTTTATTTATCTATTTGTAAGCAGTGAGAAGAGAGGGAAAGGGAAAGAAGGAAAAAGAAAGAGAGAGGGCTGGAGAGATGGCTCAGCGGTTAAGGCACTTGCCTCCAGTGCCTAAGGCCCCGGGTTCAATTTCCCAGGACCCACATAAGCCAGACAGACCCACAAGGTGGTGGCCTTGGTGCTCTCTCTCTCTCTCTCTCTCTCTCTCTCTCTCTCTCTCTCTCTCTCTCTCTCTCTCTCTTTCTCTGTATCTCTCTGCTTGAAAATGAATAAATAATAAAATATTTTTAAAAAGAGAGAGAGTGCAAGAGTGAGAATGGATACCCCAGGGCCTCTAGCAGCTGCAAATGATCTCCACATGTACGCGCCACCTTGTGTGTCTGGCTTTACGTGGGTACTGGGGAATTGAACCTGGTTGTTAGGGTTTGCAGGCAAGAGTCTTAACCACAGAGAAATCTCTCCATCCCCGAGCTTTTTAAAAATAAAACTTTTTTATATATTGACTTCCATAAGTATAAACAATATACCATGATCATGATCCCATCCCACCACCCTCTTTCCCCCTCCCAAATCCCCCTCCACAGAATCCTATCTTTCCAAATAGTCTATATTTGCAAGCAGAGAGAGAGAGAGAGAGAGAGAGAGAGAGAGAGAGAGAGAGAGAGAGAGAGAAAGAAAGAAGAGAAGAGAGAGAATGGGCATGCCGGGACCGCCAGCCGCTGCCAACAAACTCTAGATGCATGCACCACTGTGTATCTGGCTTTATGTGGGTCCTGAGGAATTGAACCTGGGTCCTTAGGTTTCGCAGGCAAGAGCTTTCATCCTTGAACCATCTCCCCAGCTCAGATGCCATCATTTTTCCCTTCTATTATGCAGGTCTTGTGCGGGTCACTAGGCCACTTTGTGTCTGGATGATAATAAATGACCAGCTTGTCATGTGGCCTGTGGGGAGTGGGACGCTGGTCTCCGACTGAAGAGGCCCTTCTTCCTAAGCAGCAAGAGCTCTTAACAGCTGAACCATCTCCCCAGCCCTTCGCTCTCTGTGCCTTTCTTCATCTACAACATGGGGTCACTGTAAAGCTCCAAATGAGTTCACACTTTAAGCTTTTAAACCAGAGGCTGGCATTTAGGAATTAATCAGCAGATATTAAGTGTCATTTTATGGTAGCTTCACAAGTTATATATCCACAATTTTAAAGTTGTGGAAAGTGAAGTTTGGCGAGTTTAAATTCCTTGCTCCAGGTCAGATGGAAAAATAGTGGAAACTCAGAAGCATATCTCTAGATTCCAGAGTCCTCGCTCTCTGGCTTTTGTGTGGTTATTATTTAACATTATAGCCTTGTCTATAACTTTGATTCTTGCCAGGAGGATTTGTGACAAGGATTTCATATTGATTGACCAGAGGAGCCTTGAAGTACAAGAGAAATACAGAGAGCTATAGATCAACCAAGGACAGACTTACTTCAAACCAGTTATTGATCAAGTAGAAAAGCTTTAACACAGTAACAAGTGAATTATGTGTGCAAGGATTGTGTGGGTATGAAACCGCATGAGAGAAGTAAGGCTAAGACAAAAATAAATTAGGAATCAGAGGTTCTGTTGCTAAATATGTTATAGATGAGGGTAATGTCAAAGAGCAGATAAGACAGGAAGTTACCAGCTTTCACATTTCACTACTCTGGAGATTCTCTATAAGACGGTGCATGTGTGTGTGTGTTTGTGTGCACGTGCGCATGCTGTAAAAACAGTTTATTGGCTAAGAGAAATATTGTATTACAAAAGTACCTTAGATGATTTTCAATTTGTACACTTCATTTTATTCATCTGAAAACATACACTGGAAGGAGATAAAAGAACACATGGCTTTTTTGTACATTTAGCACCATAACACATCTAGTGCATCCAGCCTTTTGAAAGTCTGTGTTTGAAGCAGGATCTTGTACGGAACCTGGACTGGCTTTGCTGTGCAGCCTTCTCCTGCCTCAGCCTCCTATGTGTGTGCACCACTGTGCCCAGTGCACCCATTCTTGTTTGGTTGGCTCTGCGAAGGCAGATGAGCCATTTACTAGGAGGCTTTCACTCCTAGCACCACCCCAAGGCCTGAAGAAATTTGGGGTGGGCACCTGTTGCTTCTTGGCCATGTGATTCCAAAGGGACAGGACAGAAATTCAAAGGAGTTAATGTTTCAAATAATGGCCACCATCCTGCGGTGATTGTCACTAGAGACTCAGGCAGGAAAACAGTCTCTCCTCATTTCTCTTTATACAGCTGAGGAAGCACCACCCTGTATTCATGGACTCGGCCAAGTGCACAGCAGACTCAGTGCGCTTCCTGCTCTCTGTCTGTGCTCCTGTCTAATCTGCAGTGCTCCCTACCTAGGATCCTTCCACAGAGGCTCTCCCATACCCACACTGGGCTGCAGCCAGTTATACACCTTCATCTTCCTTCTTCCATTATTATACTCTTCCATTTAGTCTTTAATCCAGGATTAAACAAAAAGACGAAGATCCACACGTCGCCCAAGACACTGCGCCTACAGAGGCAGACTAAATACCCCTGGATGAGCACCGCAGGAGAACTATGCTGTCATCAAGTTCCCCTGACCACGGAGTCAGCCATGAAGAAGGTAGACCACGCACTTGCGTCCACTGTTGACGTCAAGACTAACAAGCACCAGATCAAACAGGCTGTGAAGAAACTCTGCAACACTGATGGATGTGGCCAAAGTCAATACCCTGATCAGGAGAGACGACCGAAGAAGGCATGTGTTCTGCTGGCTCCTGATTACGATGCCTGGATGTCGCCGACAAAATTCGGATCATCTAAATTGGATCTAGCTGGTTAGTTCTAAATACACTTTGTTTTTTCACTATATAGCTATATACATATCTATCTATCGCTATCTATCTATCTCTATCTATCTATCTATCATCTATCATTTATCTATCTATCATCTATCTCTATCTATCTATCTATCTATCTCTATCTCTCTCTATCTCTCTCTATCTCTATCTATCTCTATCTCTATCTATCTATATCTATCATCCATCTATCATCTATCTATCTATCATCTATCTATCAGTGTAGGTGAAGAGAGTGAGAAGTGACCAGTTGCAAATCACTTATGAGTCAGTGACAAGCTTCAAGGGAGTCTGCTTAGTTGGTGAAGGAGACGCAGGGGAAGACAATGCCCATTCTGTTGTGCATCACGACTGAGTGGCATGTAGGACCCAGGAGCTCTGGTGTAAGTCCTAACACACAGTGTGGACATATGTGGTCACCATGAAAATAAATGGTTGGAATCTCCCATAGAGAATTTTGCCTTTTCTGGTGTCTGGGTAGATGGTACCTTTTTCAAAGTGCTTGCTGGCTTGCAAAGCCTGTGGACCCTGGTTCAATTCCCCAGCTGTCAGGGGCGAAAGCCTTTGGGGCCTTTGGAGGCACACCCTGGCTTAGTCTTGGACGGCACCTGACAGCTTGCCACGAAGGGCTTAGCTTAATGAGTTTCAGGTGGTGATCTCAGTTGGCCGTTATGCACAGGTTCTTCCCATTAGTCCCCTGATTGGCCAGGAAGCCCTATATATACTGCCTCGTTCCCCGCAATAAAGAGCACACCTTCATCAACCCACAAGCTCTCTGTGTGTGTATTTATATGATCACTGTCCTCCGCGGGTGGCTGGGCAGTGATACCCAGCCACACTCATAAAGCCACATTTGCATCGGCAAGGACTCTGATATGGGAGTGCATGTCTGTGCACACACACATGCAAATAATAAATAAGAATTTTACCTTTTAAAAATAAGAGGCAGGCAGCTGGAGAGATCCCTCAGCAATAAAGGTCCTTGCCTGCAAAACCTAATGACCAGGGTTCAATTCCCCAGTCCCCATGTAGGCCAGATGTATAAAGTGGTGCATGAATATGGAGTTTGTTTGCAGCAGACAATGTATTTCTGTCTTAAATTATTTATAAAATAATGTCGTTAGGAGAGAGAATGTTTTTCTATGTGTTCTGAATGCTTGATCCCCAGCCGATGGTAATTTTGGAATTGGAACCTTGTTGGAGCTGTGTTGTTGGGAGCGGGCTTATGGGGGTTATAAGCCAGCTTCCCCTTGCCAGTGTTTGGCATACCTTCCTGCTGCTGTTTGCAGTGCTGTGGCACAGGTGATGTCCACCCTCTGCTCATGCCATCATTTTTCTCTGCCATCATGGAACTTCCCCTCAAGTCTATAAGCCAAGATAAACCCTTTCCTCCCATGAGCAGCTCTTGGTCGGGTTCTTTGCTACAGCAAGGAGAAGGCTGACTACAGCAGACCCTGTGTTAAAAGAATAAACATACACCAAAAAATAACTTTTAGTTTTTTCAGAGTTTTTTGCTTTTTGCAGTGCTGGAGATAGAACCCAGGGCATTGAACATGCTAGGGAAACACTCTATCCCATAATCACATCCCCAGGCAAAAAAATTTTCTTTTAGCCACAAGGACAAGAAAAGTAGACATTGGTAGCCCCTCCCCAAGCCCCATCCCACCACTGCAGCAGCTTTGGGCTCTGTCTCAGCTTTGGGACTGCAGTTTCTCTCCAAGCTTAAGTATAATAAGCCAGACCCAGAAAGAGAAATATCACAGCCAGGCATGGTAGTAAAAGTGAAGGCAGGAAGACCTGGAGTTCAAGGTCATCCTCAGATACAACCAATCACAGAGCATAGTGGGAATCCCATAACCTGGCTGTTTCTACCTTCTGTGGGACACTGTGAATGGACACTCTTTGACCTTCAGTTGGTGTGGGCAGAACGTGGTGAGCTCACCTCACCGGCCTCCCCAACACAACCTGTGGCTCCCCCTGGCTAAACCTCCTCTGCCACTCCTTCATGGCCTGAAACCTTTCTCTGCCTAATTTTCATCCGAGAACAGGCTGGCCTTGCAGGTGGGTTGGGGCATGTAAAAAATAGAGTGCAAATTAGATCTGTGCTTTTAAATAGCCCCCTCCCAGGATCCAAACACTGGAGACCATGGAAAGAAAGTAGAGAGAAAATCAGAAATGATATTAGGGACTGGGAATGAGGCAGGTGGTGTGTGATGCCCAGTGCACCAGCTCAGATGGCACTGTGCTCACCTGAGCGTTAAGAAGGAAGCCGGGTGTGGTGGCGCACACCTTAAATCCCAGCACTCGGGAGGCAGAGGTGGGAGGATCACCATGAGTTCAAGGCCACCCTGAGATAGTGAATTCCAGGTCAGCCTGGGCTAGAGTGAGACCCTACCTCGAAAAACAAAAAACAAAAAAAAGAAGGAAGTTAATCCCGCAGAGACCTCAGGACCAGTCTGGGGCTTTTGTGCATCTGGCTTAAATGGGGAATCAAACTCTGGTCCTTAGGCTTTGCAGGCAAGCACCTTAATGGCTGAGCCATCTCTCCAGCCCACCTCAATGTCAGTTTTGTGTTTAGAAGTAACTAGAAGCCCAGAGGGCTACAGCAGGGGACTGTGGAAGAAGCAACCTTAGTCTCAGTCATGGAACAAGGCAGAAGTTTAATCTGCAGGCTGAGAACAGTGACGGCTAGCTGCAGGAGATAGACTCCATCCTGGGGTATGTTTTAATTTTGAGAACAGCTTATCCAATTAAAGGGGTGGCTCAAAGGCCCTCTGGCCAGCCTCTTTCCAGGGTGACACAGAATCAAATTTTGAAAAAGCGACATGCATATGCATAGCAATGCCCTATGCCCTGAGATCAAAGCTGTGCAGGCTGTGCTGAGACCAATGTCATTTTAAGCCACTGAGCCTCCCCCGAAAGTAGAACTCACAGCCAAATCAAAGGCAGGAAGGGACATGTCGTGGTGGTTTATTTAGGTGTCCCCCATAAACTCATGTGTTCTGAATGCTAGGTCCCCGGCTGGTAGTAATTTTGGGAATTGGAGCCTCTCATTCTCTCTCTGTCAAATAAATTTTAAAAAATATTTACAATAAAAATGGTGGTACATATCTATAATCCCAGCACTTGGGAGGCTGAGACAAGTGGATTGCCACAAGTGCAAGGTCATCCTGTGAGTTCTACATCAGCCTACAACTACGAAGTGAGACTCAGTCTCAAAAACAGACAAGCAGTTCCCAGCACTTAGGAGGGGCAGAGGTAGGAGGATCACCATGAGCTTGAGGCCAGCGTGAGAATACATAGTGAATTCCAGGTCAGCGAGGGCTAGAGTGAGACCCTACCTATAAACAACAACAGCAATAAATAAGGTGGTAACCTCTGGCCTCCATACTGATACACACACTTGCACACACACACATGCACTCATGCAGACACACACATACAAATGCAAAAAAAAAACCAAAAATTAGTCTTATGTTAAAGAGAATGATGTAGAGATGTGTTCTTAATATATTTTCAATTATTTGGTGGAAAAGAAAGCAAGGTGCAGAGTGAGGAAGTTTTGTGGGTTGTTTTTTGTTTTTTTGTTTTTTTGTTTTTTTGGTTTTTTGAGGTAGGGTCTCGCTCTAGTCCAGGCTGACCTGGAATTCACTATGTAGTCTCAGGGTGGCCTTGAACTCATGGCGATCCTCCTACCTCTGCCTCCCCAGTGCTGGGATTAAAGGCGTGTGCCACCACGCCAGGCAGGTTTGTGTTTCTTAAACTGTACCTGAGCTGGGAATGTGGCTCAGTGGTTAAAGCTGTTTCTGGGGTGGGGATATGGCTCAGTGATTAAAGCTGCTTGCTCTGCTCCAATCTCCAGCACCCCATCTCAAATGCGTGTCCGTGTAATCCTAACGTGCCTGTTGCAATGGGAGACAGAGTCAACAGAATCCAGAAGCTTAAGGGCCAGCTAGTCTGGCCTTCTTAGCAACAGAGCTCATCTCAAGATAGGAGAGGGTTAACACCTGAAGTTTGTCCTCTGACCCCTCCACATATACGCTGTGGCAGGCACACACCTATATGCACATACTCATATGCACACACATACACACACACACACACACACACACACAAATAAAATAATTAAATAGAGCTGGAGAGAATTCTCAGTCGTTAAAGGTGCTTGCTTGCAAAGCCTGATGTCTTTGGACTCCATTCCCTAACACTCATGTAAAATGCACGTATGTGTGTCTGGAGTTTGTTTTCAGTTGCCAGAGGCCTTGGTCTGTCCATATTCTTTCTCTTGCTCTCAAATAAACTGCTTTAAAAATAAATACAAAGACTATATCTGTGCTCATTTTTATGTATGCAAGGATTTTCTCTGTGAAGATCCCCAGGCCACCAGCAACACTGGTTGCCTGCAGGAAGGTGTGAGGAGTTATGATTGGCTCCCTCGCCCTCCACCCCACCCTCATTTAAGAGGCTATAACTCTAGAGGTCCAGTGACAAGTCCTTCATTGCATGCGACTCCTTTCTCTAAGATTCTGGAAGTGGATGAACTCTTGGTTGGATTCACTTGTGAATGATTTAGGGCAGAGAAGGAGGCACAGGCCTCTCCTTGCTGCTATTGCAGCTGATATGCAAGGCCATGAACATGTATGGCTGAACTCTCGTTTCAGGTCCAACAACCATTCTGTGGTGACTGAGACCGTTGTGACATACTTCCCTGCTAAATCATAACCAGGGTGACTGCCCTTAAACCCTTTAGCTCTGGGGGTGGCCTTGTGACACCCCTCCGTCAGCCCCTCCAGGGTGTGTGTGTGGTGTCTATGCACGTTTGTATTTGTGTGGGTGCACATGTGTGCTTATGTGTGTGTAGACCAGAGATCAACTTCAGGAAAACCATCCCCTTCTTTGAGACAGTGTCTTATTGGCCTAGAGTTCATCAATCAGGCAAGACTGGCTGGCCAGCAATTCCCATGGATCCTTCTGTCTCTATCTCTCCAGTGCTGGAATTACAGGCATATGCCACCATGCCTGGTGCACCAATTCTCTCTATCTTCCTCTCTCTCTCTCTCTCTCTGCTTGAAAATGAATAAATAAAATAAAAATTTTAAAAAGTAGAAATATCCTAGAGTAGCGATCTAGGCAGGAGACAGATGCGGCACAGGAAAATAGGGCAGGCTATGGAGATGGCTTGGTCAGGAAGGTGCTTGCCTAGCAAGCATGAGGACCTGAGTTCAATCCCCAGAACCCACAGTTAAAACAAAATAGCCAGGCCGGGCCTGGTGGTGCAACCTTTAATCCCAGCACTCAGGAGGCAGAGATAGGAGGATCACTTATGAGTTTGAGGCCAGGCTGAGACTACAGAGTGAGTTCCAGGTCACCTGGGCTAGAGGACAGACTTCATTTCAAGGAAGCAGGCAGCATTCTCTTCTGTTTCCACAAGCTTACATATGGGGAGCTTGCACCTACACACACGCACACATGCATATGCTACACACACCACATCACACATGCATACTTCACGAATACCTTGTACCTCCTCAAAAAAGCCAAATATGGTAGCAAGTACTTGTAATCCCAGCACTGGGGAGGTGGATACACCAGAAGGTTCCATGGCCAGTTAGTCTTGCCTCCTTGGCAAGTCCAGATCAATGAGACATCCTGTCTAAAAAGGCAGGTTCCTAAAGACCACCACCAGAGGTTGTGTGGCCTCCAAATGAAGGTATACACGCAGGCATGTGTGCACCCCAACACACAGAAAAGAGCCTGTGTGCGAGTACTCAGGATGCCTGTGAGCTCTCAGAAGCATGAGAAAGGGAAGTAAATTAGTCAATTAATTGTCATAAATTACTGCTCTGGCATTCTGATTTGCATATTGTTAATCTCTGTGAATTCCTTTTGTGCTAATCTTACCGACTGTGAGATGTGGCGCAATTGTGCTTTTAAAATATTTTATTTAGGGCTGGAGAGATGGCTCAGCGGTTAGGGCACTTGCCTCCAGTGCCTAAGGCCCCACATATGCCAGACCCACAAGGTGGTGGCCCTGGTGTTCTCTCTCTCTCTCTCTCTCTCTCTCTCTCTCTCTCTCTCTCTCTCTCTCTGCTTGAAAATGAATAAGTAATATATTTTTACTATATTTATATATATTTAAAATATATTATATATTTATATATATTATATATTTATATATATTTATATATTTTTAAAATAAGTAATATATTTTTAATTTTTAAAAATTTATTATTTGATAGTAAAAGTGGGAGAGAGAGAGAGAGAGAGAATGGCTGCACCAGTGCCTCCAGCCACTGCAAATGAACTCCAGACACATGGGCCACCTTGTGCATCTGGGTGAACCGTAGTGGGGAATTGAACTCAGGTCCTTCTGCTTTATAGGCATGCACCTTAACCACTGAGCCATCTCTCCAGTCCACACAATTGTGCTTTTAAAGATACAAAAAGATGGCTTGGGAAGATAGCTCAGCAGATAAGACCATTTGCTGCCAAGCCTGAGGACCTGTGTTTGCTCCACATTAAAAAAAATGTCAGGCACGGGTGCACATGCCTGTAACCTCAAAACTGAGGGGAGGGGAAACAGAAGGTTCTTGGGGATCCCTGCTTACCCAGTTTGACCTAAAAATGGAGCTCCCAGCTCCTGAGTGACCCTGTCTCTAGGAAATAAGGTGGGAGAGGATTAGTGGTCACCTGGTGTTCTTTTCTGGCCTCGGCATGTATGTGTGCAGGGCGTGTGCATATGCACACATAGGAATACAATACACACACACAGACAAATTCTATTTGCTGATAGTGATTGAGGTGATGTGAGATGCAGGGTCAGACAGACTTGCTGTGCACAGGCCCTGGCTCTCCCTGAGCTGATTTCAAAATTCAGCCGTCCATCACCCCTTCCACTGTGGGACTCCTTTAGAAAGACAACAGTGGTCCCTCGAGAAAGGACTGGCCTGGAAAACCACTGAAAATGAGCCAGAGAAAAGGACAAGCCAGTGTCTTGGACTCTCATCCTTTGGTATTGTCACAAGGGCATAGGTGACCCCCGACTCATCCTTACAAGAAATGACTTTTTTTGGAAAAAAAGTGGGTGGCTACCATCATCATTGCATTTCTCTTCTTTCTAGTTCATAAAACTGTCACATTCCAGGACTCCTTTCAAAGAGCAAAATGAAAAGAAAAAGTTGGATAGCGCTAAATTTAGTTATCTACTTTGAATGACAATTAATAAAAAAAGGATCATTACCTTGAAGTTTCATGAATAACTGTAAAGGCTGTTGCCATGTGCAGCCAGACTCATGCAAATCCTCCAAGGCTAATTTCATTTGGTGACTGTCATGGTTTGATCCAGGTGTCCCCCACAAACAAATGAATGTGTTCTGATAGATCAATCCTCAGCTGATGGCAATTTGGATTTTACAACCTCGATGAAGCTGTGTTGTCGGGGGTGGGCTTATGGGGGTTATAAGCCAGCTTCCCCTTGCCAGTATTTGGCACACCTTCCTGCAACTATTTCCAGTGATGTGGCAGAGGTGATGTCCAGCCCTCTGCTCATGCCATCGTTTTCCCTGCCAGAATGGAGTCTCCCCTCGAGTCCACAAGCCAAATAAACCCAATTCCTCTACAAGCCACTTTTGTTTGGGTTCTTTCTGCGCAGCAACTAGAATGCTGACCTCAACAGTTTTGGTACCAGGACGTGGGGTCATCTGTTGCTGCTAGAACCCTGATCTTGTGGCTTTGGTCTTCTGGAAGTGATCTACAGGAGGAATGTGGAAGGATTTGAAATCTCGGCCTAAGAGATGCCTCGAAGTGTTGTGAGTACAGCTTCATGGATCATTCTGGTCAGAGTTACAAGACCTGAATGTAGTGAGAACTATGGACTGTGAGGTTTGGCTTACGAGGGTGAAAAAGAACTTGCTCAGGACTGTGCAAGAGGCAGTCTGCATGAGAGGCTTGCTGCGTTCTGCTTGTTTGTGTCCTGGAAACCTGTACAGGGTTGTTTTACGTAAAGATGGACTGGTGGGAGCAGATGGAGATGGCACAGAAAGAAAGATCTTTGGGTCGAAACTGCTGCCCATTCACCTGCAATCGTTTGAGAGATGGCAACCGTTGAGATTGGGCCAGCTGGTCTGCATTGGAACAACAGGAAGAATGCGGACTCTTTGAAGTAAGGGGCCTGAATGCTTTGATCCCCCCTGGATTAACAAGTTGGTAGCCCACCTGGTTTTGTGGAGTATGGCAAATGGAAGAAGAGAGGGTCATTGGATTTGCAACACAGTTTTGTTTTTGAAAAATGGCCATCAATGTGTGAAACAGGTGTGCTAGGTTGCCTGCATGGAGCCCGATGGAGCCATGAGGATGAACTGTGGGTTGCAATGGAGACCCAAAGAATTCCAGGATTATGGATGGGTGCCAAGGAGAGCTGCCAGTACCGGATGACGTTTTCCTGGACTGTGAGTAGCCGAGCTGGAGGGGCGGAATTGAATCTCCAAGAGACTTGTGTTATTGGTTAGAATCATTGAACTTGGAGTTAGAGATTGATGGTGCCCTGTTTGTTTAAAATCTTGTATTGGTCAATCTGTTTTTGCTGTGCCTCATGTTTTGCATTGTGAATGTTCTGTGCCATTACGGGTTTATTTTTGGTATTATGGCTAAGTTGAAAGCTGTGGGGACTTAAGAGTTGAGCTGAACATATTGTGTTTATATCTTGTATGATTATTAGTTTGTGGGGGCTAGGGGCGGACTGTCATGGTTTGATCCAGGTATCCCCCACAAACAAATGAATGTGTTCTGATAGATCAATCCTCAGCTGATGGCAGTTTGGGTTTTACAACCTCGATGAAGCTGTGTTGTTGGGGGTGGGCTTATAAGCCAGCTTCCCCTTGCCAGTATGGCAGAGGTGATATCCAGCCCTCTGCTCATGCCATCATTTTCCCTGCCAGGATGGAGTCTCCCCTCGAGTCCATAAGCCAAATAAACCCATTCCTCCATAAGCCGCTTTTGCTTGGGTTCTTTCTGCACAGCAACTAAGAAGCTGACTGCAATAGTGATGTTCACAAGAATCATCAAACTCATCATATTGAAAATAACATTAGCAAGTATTTGTTCTCCTCTGAAGTCTAGGTGTTATTCCTCTGGGAGTTAATTTCTTTCATTACTCTGCTTCTCGGTGTTAGAATGGAAATGACCACGAGAGACCACTCTGAAAGGAAAGGTTTTAATAGGAGGAAAAGCGAGCTGCCGGGC
>PVHP010049303.1:0-12216 GCA_004024765.1 Zapus hudsonius
GGGGGGAGACTCCATCCTGGCAGGGAAGACGATGGCATGAGCAGAGGGGTGGACATCACCTCTGCCACAGCACTGCAAACAGCGGCAGGAAGGTGTGCCAAATACTGGCAAGGGGAAGCTGGCTTATAACCCCCATATGCCCGCCCCAACAACACAGCTCTAGTGAGGTTCTAATTCCGGAACTGCCATCAGCTGAGGATCGATCTATCAAAACACATTCATTTGTTTGTGGGGGACACCTGTATCAAACCATGACAGAAACCTGTCAGAAAATGGCTTCCCAAAATATAATTACCATTGTAGAACACAGTATGAATGAAGCTATTTAGAAACAAGTACTTATATATACTTGAACTCTAATTTTAAAAAACACTCACTTGGACTCATATTAAAGAAACCTAGCAGTTTCAACTAAGATGAAAAATATTGCAACTACATGTTTTCCAAGATAAAACTTAAGACGACTAAAATGTTCTGGTCCAATATGTGGGCTCAAGACTGACTACAATTTTTAAATGAACTCAGAATGGACTTCATTCCTTACAGAGTATCATGGTCATTGCCATCTTCATGTTTTCTCTTCAGTGGGTTTGACTCATTGGCTGTGTTCTGTGATGAAACCATGTTGGTGGTAATAAGAATATTTTTGGGCCCAATCATTGAAGGATTCATCAGAACATTTTGAACTGAAGTTGTTGAAGGAACTGTAGACAGAACAAAACCCCCACAAACTATGAATTATCCAGAATCCAAAACAGGCAAAAGTATACAACAAAGCTGAATGTAATTCTACTAGAATTTTCAATAGCAGGAAGTACCCATTTATCATAGAAGGGACACAACAGGTAATTAATTATACTTCATTAAGAGTTAGATTCAATCTTTTAAAAATATTTTTACTTCAATTTGCAAATAGTGGTCATATTTATAAGGTCCAATGGGTTTGGATGTATGTGTACATAAAGATTATATATATATATATATATATATATATATATATATATATATATATATACACACACACACACAAGGTTAAAAAAGTTTTGTTATATTTTAAATACCTGAAATTTCAGTTAGTATTTAGTGTACTGGATTCATCATGTTCAAAAGCCAAGAGACATGGTTCCCTTATAAACTGATATTTTGAATGAGTTGCTTATTATATGCAGATGTGTCCAAAAATATGAAATTGAAACACACATATGTTAATTATATAGTAAATTAAGCTATACCAGAATTCTACTTATATTATTTCAACCATATCTATCCCCTATGAAGTAAAAGTATACTTTCATTTGAATTTACATTCTGGATTACACATATGTTCATCAGTCAGCTGTGTCATTGTCTTGAGCTTTTACTCTTAAGTGTTTTTCTTGAAGATACCTTAGATTTGTGGCCCCTAACTTCTTTTTGTTCACAGTATTTGAAAATCTAATGAATACACTAAGTACTCCTACCTTCTCTCTGAAAATGTTACTTATACAACTTCATACAATTTTGGAGACCCTGCCACCTTCCTGTTGTGACATTAAAGTAATTTAAGTCTTCCCATAGAACACAAGCTGTTCTGTAACGGAAAATTATCCATGAATTTTGTCCCCTGCCCCATTTTCACATTACCTGGCTTGACAGATGTAGACTGAGGAGGTGGAATCTGCACTGCAAATCTTTGGCTTGTCACTGACACTGGAGCTGGAACTTTATTTGGGGCAGATACTGTTTGTGGGGGTGCTGTAGTTATAATTAAAACATATTAGTTAGATGACTTCTTATTCTGATTTCTATTCTACACTAGTTAATTAACTGGAATCTATTTTGAAAGCACAGAAGATTAAGGGAAGGTGAAAAATATTAGAAATTAGAGTAAATTGCTGGACATGTGTGAGCTATGCAGATCACCATGAGTTCAAGGCCAGCCTGAGCTACAGATCTGAGTTCCAGGTCAGCTTGGGCTAGAGTGAAAGAAATCCTGCCTCAAAACCAAACAAAAAAAAAGGAAAGAAAAAGAAATGCTAATACATTTAAAAAAGCAAGTGTGTTTTCATGTTATAAAATTGGGCTGATGTGAAACTCAATGGTAGAGTTCTTGCCAATCATAAATGAAGCCCTGGGTTCCTTTCCCAGGAGTGTAAAACACAAACAAAATAAAACAGAACAAAACAAACAAACAAACCAAACAACAAAAAAAAAACCCAAGGACACAGCCAGCATAGTGTGTGGTAAGAAATGCAGGCTCTGGAGCTGAATACAGGTTTACATCTATTGGCTAGTTTCCTTGGGCAAATTATTTTAAGTTTCCTCACTTTAAAAATGGGGACAAGAATGCCCATTTCATAAAATTCTTTTGTGAATTAAATAACATAACCCATGTTAAGTTGTTCAGACCACATACAATATATCCTACCCACTGAATTTTAGTTATATGAAGCTATGAGATTTTCAACTACCAGAATGAAGACCAAGTAAGTATCTTTGCTCTCAATGTCACTTTCAAAGGGTTAGGCAGTGTCTTCTATGCCCAGAAAGCTAAATCAGCATGAATTTAAGAAAAAGAAGCAAATCAAATGTAATGCTTGGGGTAGAAAAAAATTAGTCCTTTTCTATCTTCAGAAAGTTTTTAAGCAAAAAGATTTTGGAAATTAGCTAGTACAAAATCCTCATCTACACCTTCTTATATAGTGTTGGGGGTCAAACACTATCACTAAGCTATACTTGTAGCCCCTATTCTTCATTGGTAAGGTATGCCTCAAATAATAACCCTGTTTCATACAACTTGATTTGATCATTAGAAGTCTTCTGCTTCTGAAATTCCCTTATCGTGTAGTGTGTATATTGTATCTCATTCACTAGCTTACAAGCTAGCTTTGTACCTGTGAGCCCATGGCCCTTGTGCCTTGCTTGTAACAAGGTTCGACAAATGATTGCTTAATAAATGAATTTTATGAGATTTTATATCTATACTGGTTTTGCCCTCTAAAAATACATGTATGGGACTTTCAATTTTTCCTGATGGATGTAGAGCCCCTTGGAAGCAGCAGTTTGCCCATGGATAGGGTTGATGACTGCAGTAGAAGTAGTATTATCAACTCTAAGAACAGAGCGGCTACAGTGGGGAAGAAAGCTAAGATACCAGAAATCTCGGCTGCAGTACTTTCTTTCTCAAACCCCGAAAGCAAGTTATCATTCTAGCATATCTTCATTCCTAGGATTAAGGAGTGACCCAGAAACCTCAGTGAAGGCTAATGAAGCAGTTATCAGTATTTTGTCAAGAAAATTTATAGGGCAAAGATGTTTTCTTAGCCATTACCTTAAGGACTTCAAACATTTATACAGGAAAGGATTTAGGACTATAATGGAAGAGAGTAGATGCTGAGGTATGAAAGTTTATAATGATAACTTTTAATTTTTTATCTTTTTTTGGGGGGGTTCTTGAGGTAGAGTCTCGCTCTAGCCCAGGCTGACCTGGAATTCACTACATAGTCTCAGGGTGGCCTCGAACTCAGCGATACTCCTACCTCTGCCTCCCGAGTGCTGGGACTAAAGATGTGTGTCACCATGCCCGGTGAGATCCTGTTTTAAAAAATGGTATTCACACCCTGAGGCACAGTCCCCCATACCCTATAGGGATGTATTGATGCCTTCGTGACCCCATAGTGATCACCATAATGCCACTGAAGAGGTCTTCAAGGGTAATGGGTGAGGAGATAATAGTATATACATAACCTGTTATATATAAAATAAAAATTTTAAAAATAGTATTCACTTAAATAATGTGAATCCACAGATAAGTAGTATATGATTAAAAATTATACAATTATATATACAAATTTCCTTTTGCAAAGGTCACATGTAGGTTATTAGATGTATATACCTAATTTAATACAAAATTGTTTTAAAATACAAAAATATATCCTAAGAATGTGAAATGCTAGATGGGTATGGTGGTGTATACCCGTAATCCCGAATCTGTGGAAGCTGAAGGATTATCAGCTTGAGACTAGCTTGGGCTACAGAGTATGATCAGGTCTATAAAACAAATACTGTTTATACTAGAGGCACAATGACTGCTATAGGACCTAAGTTATAAGCAGGAAGAGCTATAAAATTAGCAAAAAGGGGATTTTTTTTTTTTGGCAAACTATGAAAGCCCAGGTAACTTAATTATTTCTAAATACCATTCTCCACTAAAAGGAACCAGGCCACTTTGGAGAAGTGGTTGTTTCTAAAACTGGGGCATGAAAATATGGAATGGGCTTGGAATATACTGTGTCATAAAGCAATGTGCACCATGATGGAGAACTATCATGCAGGATATCCAACATCTTGATGGGCTCTCACTGACCAATATAAACCAGTCAATGTAGGACAATCAGTGCAACTTTCTTTTTAAAAAATATTTATTTGCAAGCAGAAGGAGATGGAGAGACAGACAGAATGGGTGCAACAGGGCCTGAAGCCACTGCAAAATGAACTCCAGATGCAATGGCCACTTTATGCATCTGGCTTTATGTGGGTACTGGGGAAATGAACTCAGATCATTAGGTTTTGCAGGCAAGTGTCTTAACTGCTGAGCCATCTCATCAGCCCTATTAATATTATTATTATTGACAATTTTCTTTTTAGAGATGGCGTCTCCCCCCTTGGTCTCTGTAGCGTTTTGAAAAGATTAGTATCAAAACAACTATTCTGGGCTGGGAGATGGCTCAGCACTTAAGACACTTTCCTACAAACCCAAGGACCCAGGTTCTAGTCCCCAGTGTCTACATAAAGCCAGATACACAAAGAGGTGCATGCATCTGGAGTTTGTTTGTAGTGGCTGGAGGCCCTTGGAACATCCATTCTCTCTGTCTCTTTTAGTCTCTCTGCTTGAAAATAAATAAAAAAAATTTTTTTAAAAAATCTATTCTTAAAATCCTTAAGATTCTTGTTCATTTTAATTTTCAGCTATGTCTTGTTTACTGAGAAAATTTTTAAATTTCTGACACGGAGGCTTTTGCCATGAGTATGGCAACCTTGTGGCTAGAAGTTACAAATAATTCAGCTTAACAGTAAACTCCTAGTATCATAGTTTATAGCAACAATTGTTAAGGCAATTTTACTTGGAATCAAGACATTCTTTGTGGCCTTCTCAATGTATGTTTTTTAAAAAAATTATTTATTTGAGAGAGAGAGAGAGAGAGAGAGAGAGAGAGAGAGAGAGAGAGAGAGAGAGAGAGAGAGAGAGAATATGGACATATCAGGACCTCCTGCCACTGCAAATGAACTCCAGGCACATGTGCTACTTTGTGTATCTGGTGTTATATGGGTTCTTGCAAACTGAACCCAGGCTGTCAGGCTTTATAAGCAAGTGCCTTTAACCACTGAGCCATCCCTCTAGCCTTCAATGTATATTTTTATTTTTACCAAAGGATAAATAAAATTGCCATGGCAATTTCTGATTTTTTTTTTTTCCGAGGTAGGGTTTCGCTCTAGCCCAGGCTGACCTTGGAATTCACTATGTAGTCTCAGGCTGGCCTTGAACTCATGGCGATCCTCCTACCTCTGCCTCCCAAGTGCTGGGATTAAAGGTGTGTACTACCATGCCTGGCCTGACTCATTTTTTGACTTGGGTCATAGTTCAAAACCAAGTGAAGATGTACTTTTTACTATCCAGAAAAGCTATTTTCCCCTTTACTTACCTACAGTAGGAGTAGTAGTTCTGCTACTAAGGGCTCCAACATTTAGCCGAGGGACTAGTCGTGCTTGGTTAGGTCCCTAGAGGATTTAAAAACAAGTTACTTTTCATGATAAAATTTGACACCAAAACTTAACCAGGAATGAAATGAAAATTGTTGATGTAACTCATTAGTGAATAATTCATTGTAAGAATGTCTGTTTTTGTTTTATCACTGTTTTTTCTTTCTTTTTCTTCCCAGTACTCGGGACTGCACCCAGGATCTTGTACATATACACTGTCACTAAGCTATAATCCCAGCTTTATCAGTGTTTTAAACTTCAATATTAATAGCTTTCCAAACAACATATGTATGTGTATAAGGATATGTGTGTATATATATATTCTATATATAGAGATATAAATTGTCATGACCTTTATCTAGTTCTGTGTAGTATTTAGAGTCTTCTCTGAATGAAGATGACTAACTTCCTTGTATTAGTTAACCCTAAGTAGTCAATGTATTAGCCTCTAAAGAAAGAAATTTCAGAAAACAAGGGCAGCCCAATGTGGGCAGTACTTTTTTCAGTGGTGGGAGAGTGAGATCCTATTTTGGAAAGCACACCTAATACCTACTGGTGTATTATTCAGTGTTTTTTATTGGATCTCACTAACAAACATATGGTGGTATAGTGGAAAGAGTGGGAGTTTCCATATCTGGGAATCAGTCCTAGCTTTGCTCAGTTGTCTGATGAGAAAAATCCCCACTGAATTAGATGAATTACAGTCAAGTTTTTTCTAGCTCTAGAAATTAAGGGACCTTTTTTTTCTTTGAGACAGGGTCTCATGTAGCCCAGGAAAGCCTTGAAATAGCTGAGGATGATCTTCAACTCTCGATCTTCCTACCCTAGCCTCCCTAGTAGTGGGTTACAGGTATGACCCACTACATTGAGCCAACATTTCTTACCTTTTTCATTAAGGACTTCAGTCTATAATTTGGAGCTGTTAAGCAATATCGATCAGGTGGCAGTCTAGGTCCTGAATATGGCTTAATCAGTGGCAAAGGGGTTTGATTTTTCTGTCTTGCAATATCCAGTAAAAACTAAAGGGGAAAAAATCTTTATTAGAAATGTAATTTTAAAAATATAAGTAAAACTAACTGTACATAAATGTTTGCTCACATCTCTTGGGGGAGGAGAGGTAAATGACTGGTCAGCACGACACTGGATGGCCAGCCTCACATCATCTGCATCCACGTTAGGTTTCTTAGCATGACTTGAATAAATTTTTGCATCATCCAGAATTGTAGTCACATATCCTTAAAGAACAAAAAAAGTTTTTCTTATACATATAAAGACAGTTTAATATTTGTGTTACTCCCTGAGTTTTTGAATTTTGGTTTCAGTGTCTAAATGTCCTATCCTCATGATACATTTTGAAGCATGTGTGTGCTTGTGTGTATGTGTATTCATATTTGTGTGGTCAGGTACATGTGCTTGAGGAGGCCAGAGGTCCATAATGGGTGTCTTCCTGAGTTGCTCTCTACCTTACTTTTTGAGACAGGATGTCTGCAGATTTGGTTAGACTAAGATAGCCAGCAAGCCCTAGGATTTCTCCATCCTCCACCTCCTCAGCACTTGGATTACAGGGGTGAGCCAGTGTGCCCACCTTCTACTTGGGCGCTGGGGATTCGAACTTGTGCAGGAGGTGCTTTACCTACTGAGCATCTCTGCAGCCCCTCCCTACATGATACCTTTGAAACAAATACCCTTAAATACCCCATCTTGAGCTCCTTTTGTGTTTTATTTCTATATTAACAACACAAATAATCATTAAAAAATCTACAAATTCAAGTTTTTTGGTGTTTTGTTAACTTACGGAAAGCAAATTCCAACATTTGATTTATAACCCTTGGCTCATACTCTGTGATTCCCATATCCTTCAGGATCTGTGCCATCACCTGTGGATTCAAATAAAAAGAACAGATACATAATCTAGATATTGGAAATAAGGGCTGGAGAGAAGGTAGTATTTCATTACACAAAATCAGTCACGGGCTCTTGCTGAAAACTGAAAACTTTCACTTTGGCCAAGGTGTGGGCAAAGGCAGAAGAAAGGCCTCTCCCAGCAGAGGTGGGGTGAGTCCAGCTGGCTGTCATTTTCGCCCATGCAGCCGAGGAAGCTAGCATCAGAACCCAGGTTGCAGAGTCAGGGCTCAGACGAGGTGAGGCAGCCAGGCTGCGGATTTGGGGGCGAGGGTCTGCCCGGGGTCCGCGAGACAAAGCCGGGCGTCCGGCCCGCTGGCACTCCAAGGGGCCCGCGACCCTGGGCCGGGAAACCGCCCGGGGCCCCGGCGACCCCCGTCTCCCTCTCCTGGCCGAACGGCTTGGGTGCCAGCCGCGCGAGCCCACCGTAGGGCTCGAGCCTGGCCGGCCTCGCGGGGGTTAGCTCCTGGGTCCGCCGAGCTCCACGCCCCGCCTCTGTTCGCACTTACCAGGGCATCTCTCGGAGCGTTCTTAGGAGGCGCCATCTTGCCCGGCTCCATGTTACCCAGCGCCTAGTCATCCTGGGAGAGCTGGCCGGTGGCTCCTGAGCTCCGGCCTGGGCTCCGCCCCCTCGGGCCGGGGGCGGGGCTAGCGCGCGGCGCCGGCCCCTCCCAGCCGCCTGGGCGCTGCGCGTCTGCGCCAAGGATCCAAGGAATCCAAGGACCGATGGCGGGCCGGCGAGGTTCCCGAGCGTTGCAGCTGGCTAAGTAAAGCAGATCAACCATCAAGTTTGGCTTCCTAACCTTGTTCTACAGCTTTTTGCTGGGCCCCTTGTGACACCGCGCAGAAGCTCTTCCACCTGTTGCAGTGTTAGGATCGCTCTGTCAAACAACACCCACCTACACGGGAATGTCACATTAACGAGGGAGTTTTTTTTTTTTTTTTTTTTTTGTAGAAAAATACCCCATATATTTCACAACACCTACTTAGGTTACAGAACTATTTTGCTGTTAATATGATTTTCGACTTTAACGTGGAGTCCTGGATTTTGATTTCCCAAATCTAGCAACCCCACCAAAAGACTCTCCACACCCAAGACTGGTCAGCTCTTGTCACACTCCAAACCCTGCCATGGTCGTCCGCTGCTTCATATCCGTGGAAAATTAAAGTTTTTTAAGTGCCTACAAGCATCCGTGTCCCTAGGCTCTTTTGGTCTGAACAGCTTCACCTCACTGGGGCCACGTGAATTTCTTGTGAACAATTCAGCCCTGGTTCCTTATTAAAAAAAAAAACCCAGCAAACAAAGCAAAACCCCTTTCCCTCATACTGCCATCTATTGACTGTCTTTGGTTTAAAATGCACCAACTGCTCTAGTCTCCTCCATCTTTGGAAAGTTATGCTGACACCCTGGCCGGAAGGAGTAGGCAGCCATGCAGTCTTGCCCTCAATCCACTTCTAATTTAGTAACAAGTCCTGTCCAGGCATCTCCCAAAGTTACCTCTGTTTGTGTCATGCCAACAAGCCAGAAGAATTACCAGGATACTAGAAATAAGTCCTCATAGTAGGGTTTCCCTAATCGCCCCCCCACAACCGTAGGTATCTCTTAAAATTCTCTAACAGCATCCCATTAATTTTAATTTCTTAGATTTAAGAAGCCCTTCAGTTTGGGAGAAGCAGCTCACCTCATCAGGCTCACCAGAAACCGCATTGGGCTGTTCAGAATCAACTGAATTCCAAGCACCCATTTTAAACTTGAGGAAGTGCTCTCTTCCAAGACACAAGTGTTAACAATATGTCAGTCATTTCTGGTGACCTTTTTCTATTCTCTCATTGGCTGGCCTCTACCACCTTTTAAATAGGTGGTATACTTTTTTTCTACCACCTTTTGAATAGGTAGTATACATTTTTACAGAAGGGCATCCACTGTTTACAGTTGTTTCCCAATGGAATGCATTATAGGGTGACCAACTTTTAGAGAGCAAACTCAGAACACATCTGTAGTGGGTGGGAAAGCTCACATGAGAATACGTAAGAAGTCATTGCACACAAGTGTTATTAGTTGAAAAAAATCAGTGCTCATTGGAATTTTTATACTAGTTATTCATCTGCGTTAGCCCACCATGACCCTGAATGACCTTAAACATCTGATCTTCCCAACTATCTCCAAAGTGTTAGGATTATAGGCAATGGCGCCCATGTGGAGTTTATGCAGTGCTGGGCATCTAATGCAAGGGTTTTTGCATGCTATGCAAGTACTCTACCAACTAAGTTTCATCTTACATCCCTGAATTCATATTTTTTTATATATTTTTCTTATTGTCCATAATGAGTTACAACATTTAGTGGGCAAACAATGAGTTGTTATCCCCAATTCCCCGCTGCCCTCCCCTCCCCCCTCCACTGGATAACCTCCTCCATGGGTAGTCTGGATCAGACCTTGTGACAGGGGACCATGGATAGCCTAGTATTCAGCCAGTTTCTCCTGGCCATGCCTCTGGATAATCTCCCCCACCACGGCTCTCACAATCTTTCCGCCCCCTCTTCCGCATAGTTCCCTGAGTAGTGGTGGATGAGTAATAAGTTTGCTTTAAGTTTGTGAGCTAAGGGGTCTTTGTGTCGAAAATCATTGGTTTCTGTCTCACTGGCTTCTCTTGTGTTGATTGAATGGCTGTGGCTTGTTCATCCCGTCATTCTCTGGGGGGTTCCATATGGATCCTCCACAGTATGACTGTGGTGGCTCCTTTCTTGCCAGAATCTCAGCTATCAGCCTACGGTCAGTTGGTAGGGTTAGATGGGCCCCAGCTCTCTCGCTGCATCCTGAAAAATACAAACACAATCTCCATCGGAGAGTGAGATCAGTATAGGTTAACAAATATACACAATTCTGGATTACCTAGATTCTATTTTTAGTAGGCTTCCCGTCAATGGCTCCCATACTGCATCTTTTCTTGGGAGCCCAAGAGTACGGGATCTGGTGCCTATTGCCCTGAATCACAAGTTCCAGACAAGGGGTCCCCCTTACTAAGTGGAAAATTGGCCAAATTTGAAAGCTATTGATTGTCTTCCCCAGGCCCAGGCTCCTCCATTACACAAGTGCTCCTTTCTTGGTTTGCTGTTCTCTCCCAGTAGGAGGTGTGGTTAGCCTACTCATGGCTGCAGATTGTGTTTCATGTCAGTGGTCTCTGTTTACTCCAGCTGTCGTTGATCAGTTTCCCCTGGCAGCCTGTGCAGTGCCTTCCAGCAATACACTAACTGCCTACTGGGGCTGGGTACTGTTCCGGACATTGAAGGGTCTCTTGATGCTGATTGATGGAATTCTGTGGTTTCTTCAGCAACAGGGTTTTGCCTCAGGCCTGGGGAGGGCACTCAAGAGCTTTGACAGAATTCTGTCTTCTTGGAATCTCATGATTCGCTTTGGTCAACAGCTCAGTGAGGGAAGGAACCAGTGGTTGGAACCAGGGGTTGTCAGGCTGATCTAATTATTCACAGCCTTAGACTCTCTCCCCTACCACTCATGGCCCCTCTTGACAGTAGACGCTCACTACTTTTTCAATAGGTTACAGTATGCTTGTGAGGATTTTATGTTTTTGATCCTAAAATGGTCTATCCTCATCCTTAAGCCATTCTGCTCCCCCATCCCTCACCCCTCATTCATAACCTCTCACTGCTTTCTACTAGTCTGCATAAAGAAAACGGTTATCCTGGTTAAGGACCACATATGAGGGAGAATATGCGGCATTCGATTCTCTGTTCCTGTGAGTGTTCGCTTAGTAAGATCTGCTCGAAGTCAGACCATTTTTTCCTAAATTTTGATATGTCATTTTTCTTTTCAGCTGAGTAAAATTCCATCATGTAAATATACCACATTTTTGCTGTCCATTCCTCCATGGATGGGCATTTGGGTTGATTCCAATACTTGGCTATTATGAATTGAGCTGCTATAAATATAGTTGTACAAATGTTTCTGTGTCAAGATGTGACATCTTGTGGATAGATGCCTAGTAGAGGGATAGCTGGGTCCATTGGTAGTTCTATGTCTATTGTGTTCAGGAGTCTCCACACTGCTTTCCATAACGGTTGAAAAAGTTTGCAATCCCACCAGCAGTGAATGAGGGTTCCTTTTTCCCAGCATCCTCGCCAGCAACGATTGCTGTTGGTTTCCTTTATTATTGCCATTCTGACCGGGGTAAGGTGGTATCTCATTGTGGTTTTGATTTGCATTTCCCTGATTTTTTTTTATTGTTTATAATGAGTTACATTGAACTTTCCCCTCAGGACTGCCTTCATTGTGTCCCATAAGTTCTGGTATGATGTGTTATCGTCATCATTTAAAACTAGGAAATTCTGAATTTCCTGTTTTATTTCTTGGATGACCCAATCATTTTCTAGGAGCGAATTATTCAGGCGCCAATACTTTGTGTATTTTCTGGATCCTGCTCCAATGTTAACTTCTACCTTTAATGTACTATGGTCTGATATGATGCAAGGAACTACATCAATCTTCCTGAATTTGTTTAGGGAGGATTTGTGAAATAAGATGTGATCAATTTTAGAAAAAGTCCCATGCGCTGCTGA
>PVHP010049304.1:0-12202 GCA_004024765.1 Zapus hudsonius
ATAGCTCAACTCTAACACAGATAGAGAGAGGGACTCTCCTAAAGTTCTACAGAATTGTAAGAAATTGAAAAGTCTGAAAATTGGTTAGTTCTTTGAAATTAAAATTTCCACCTGTTTTCTTTTCTCTAATTCTTGACATCCATGAATATGCAATGCACCCACTCCCCAATGCTCTTTGTTTGGTCTCCCGATGGTAAGATGGTAAAAACATGACAAAGTCTCTCTGTCCTAAATCAATCTTTATATCTCAGCTTTTGAACAACTAGTCAATATGTTCAAGACAATAACTGGTTGTTACTCATAAGTCACTTCCCTAAAATAAAATCAAACAAAGCAAAAAAAAGTAATCCCTAAAACCAGTATTTCTACAGCAGAACCGGTCTTTCTCAGAATAAAGTGTGGTCCTCTGGCACTTGTAGGACAAGCAACGGGGGTGATGAATACATTGTCGTTCATAACACATCACAGGTTTACTCCTACTAAACTGGTCCTCCTTTACGTGGATAACGTGTGTGGTATGCATGCAAGTTTGTATGGGTGTGGGCATATATGTGTGTATAGGTACATGTGCACATATATGTGTGTGCATATGATCATGGAGACAGCCAGAAACCCAAACATCTACTTCTCCATGTGCTAATCCATACCTACCAGACCTGAGTCTCTCCCTCATGCAGCACTAACTTCTGTATGAACACCTAGCCCCCACAACATAAAACACTCTGCTAAAGCTCAGTGTTTAGGACTTCCACAATCTCAGTACTCTTCTGGCTAACAAGGGTTCTTTATTCATGGCAAAACAGGGTTTGTGTTGTGTTATAATGCATAATATGTAATAATTACACGGCCTTACTTTAAGTGAGCCATGCTACATCTTTTTGGTGGTGTTGTTTAGATTGAATGGAGAATCCTATCAAGGACTGCATGCCTGAGAAGACAAGCACTCTATCACTAAATTTAATCCTCACATAGCTGCTCTTTTTTTTTGTGAAACTCTTAATCTATTTAAAATATCTTTTGGGGTGTGTGTGTGTGTGTGTGTGTGTGTGTGTGTGTGTGTGTGTGTGTGTGTGTGTTTGGCACCTAACAATTTTAAACCATATAATTCCATTGGAAATTCAATTTGCTGATACTGACAGTTAGCTGTGGATTTTCTAAATTCCATTTATCTTCAATGTGCTTTGGATTTGACCATAGCTCTGTAACCTCTTATTTTTGATGGGTTCCTTGGCAAATGAATCTCCTTTCAGAGTCCTGAAAACCTTTGGATAAACTTTTGGTCACTGGAGATTTTTTTGTCACAACTCCTTTAGATCATTTTATCTTATCTCTTACCCTTAAGTGCTTCAAACTCTAGAAAATATCTTATAAGAGAAAGTTTTATCTTTTAGAGTGGGTCCCTCAGTTCTACTTATAGATGTTTTTATTAACTATCATCTATAGAAAAAATAAATTTTGTTCCATAAAATATTTTTCATAATTACTTTTCAAAAAAGCAATTTCATTTTAGTGGGACTGTTCTTATGGAAAACATAATGTTTGTGGATTTAACTCTACTGTGATAGAAGTCCAGAGACTATAAATTTGGCATTTCACAGCAAGTTCAAATAATTCAGCAAGTTGTGGGAAATTGTCAGGGTCTATGGCTTCTGTCATTTCCATTCATTTTTGATAACCCTTCATGATATTTGAGATTTTCACTAGTTTAACATTTTTCCTAAATAAGAACATCTGTGTGGGAAAAAAAAATCTCATAATGCTTTGAAATTTTCCTTTCAGGTTTTTACCTTAATTAAATATATGTTAATGAAAATTAAATATTTAAAAGTTTCTTTAAGTTTTCTAAATGACATTTTAATTAGTCAACATTCATTAAAAATGACTTTTAAAGTATTTTAAAGAATTAGAGATGTTATGAAGTATACAAATTGTCATATCAGTTTATTATTATAATATGGAATTTTTCATATAATTCTGCTTACCTTTTAGCTTTGCACAATTAAATCTTTGTAACATCTGCAAAATTTTTCTTAGCAAAAATAAGATATTTTATATTAAATTTTATACATAAATATAAAAAATAATTACTAACATTGATGTTTGCTTATTTTATTCTATAGAAAGAGTGATATAACTTTTTAAATAAATGTAATGACATTTAAAATCAGAAACAACTAATGCAATATTCATTCATTCTTAAAACATTCATGAACTATTCTTAACCGTTCATTCATGCTTAAAATATATCCATGCTTTTAAGTTATCCAAAATAATATAAATAAGAAAAGTGATTAGACACATTTCCATAGTTTAGTATACCAGTTAAAAATGCATACATTGGGCTGGAGAGATGGCTCAGCGGGTAAGGCACTTGCCTCCAGTGCCTAAGGCCCCAGGTTCAATTCCCCAGGACCCACATAAACCAGACCCACAAGGTGGTGGCCCTGGTGCGCTCTCTCTCTCTCTCTCTCTCTCTCTCTCTCTCTCTCTCTCTCTCTCTCCTTGAAAATGAATAAATAAAATGCATACATAACACAACCCCGGGCAAAGGTCCAGAGATACTTAAGACCTCAACAATGAAGCAGACTTAACACTCACCCACCATGACGCAGGGAACTGAGCAGAAGGGCGTGCAGAAAGATTGTAAGACCCATGTTGGGGAGAATATCCAGAGACATGGCCCTCTCAGTCACAATGCATAAAGTGGTAGAAAAGAAACTGACTCCCTTTGGTGCAGTTCATAACCCCTACCCCATGGAAAGATCCAGTATGCTCACCGAAGAAAGACCCCAGCAGGTAGGGGACATAGAGGAGGGAAACTGGGACACCATCACAAGATTTGCTCATACAATGTACATACTTATTCATAATAAAGATATTAATTTTGAAAAATAAAAAAAATACATAAAGCATGTGGAGATGAATGGGAAAGCACACTTGCAGAGCAAGCTTGAGGACCTGAGTTTAACTTCCAGCAGCTACAAAGGAATTTGGGCTGAGCCAGAGACAGGATCAGCTGCTCTAGTCAAAACTTAGAGCTCCTGGATTTATGAGAAACTCTGCCTACACAATATAAGGTGCAATAGAGGAGGATGTCAAATGTCCTCCTCAGGCCTCTGAACACAGACACGTGGTTCATGAGCATCTGCACTCACTCATATGCTACATCACTTCTGCCCAAACAAACACACATGCCACATACGACAAATACACACCAAAGTGTGTATACAACCAAAAAGAATTAAGTTATAAACACAACTCAAATGTTTCTTATAAGAACAAGAAAATGTGTTGAAAATACTTAAATAGTAGTCTTCAAAATTAAATGTGCATCTCATAGTTTTATTACAAAGGCATATAGTACAATGAATTTCCCCTTTAGGATTGCCTTCTTTGTGTCCCACATGTTTTGGTAGGGTGTGTCCTCATTATCATTTGTTTCTAGGAAATTCTGAATTTTCTGTCTCATTTCATTTTTGGGTTGTTTCTATCATCCTGTTGAGATGTGTTTTCATTTCAAGATTTGATTTAATTACTTCTTCCTGACACTCATTCTATATCTGCACATGTCTTCGGTTAATGTGGAAAGCTGGTTTTTGATACCATTAGTTTTCAGGCTTGCCTTTAGCTCCATTATTTCTCTTCTGAAGTCCATTTGGTCCTCCTCTATTATATTAAGCCTGGTGGCAAAGCTCGTGAGCTGACTTTGTACTATATCCAGCTGCTTGTCCATCTTTTCTTGTATGACTAACATGAAGTTCTCCTTCGGATCTGTACCAATATGATCGGGGCTTAGTGTTGAGTTTTCCTGGGCCTGCCTTCACACTCTCTCTTTAGCAGTATCATTGTTGTCTTTTGGCGTGGTTTCCTTCTCTGGTGGAATATTCTTGTGTTGAGGTCTCCCCATTACACTTCCACTCAGGGTGATTGGTGGGATGCCTTTGAGATGTCAGCAGGGGTTGGAGGGCCTGGGGGACAGTAGGTGCAGGGGGCGGAGCCTACTGAGTTTAAACTAAAATCGAAAAGAAGGATGATGGTGACCACTTCCAACTCATCAAGGGAACAATCCAACAAGAAGACATCACTATAATAAATATGTATGCACCAAATGCAAGGGCTTCTCAGTTCAAAAAGCAAAAATTACTCAAAAGCAAAGCAGATATAGATTCCAACACCATCATAGTAGGAGACTTTAACACTCCACTGCCATCGCTAGACAGATCACCCAAACAAAAGACAAGCAGGGAAATACAGTTGCTAAACAGCACCATAGACAAGCTAGGGATAATAGACATTAACAGAAACCACCAAAGCTCTCACAATCTTTCCGCCCCCTCTTCCACATAGTTCCCTGAGTCGTGGTGGATGAGTATTAAGGCTGCTTTAAGGTTTTGAGCTTAGGGGTCTTTGTGTCAAAAATCATTGGTTTCTATCTCACTGGCTTATCCTGTGTTGATTTGATGGCTGTGGCTGTGGGTCCCTTGTTCATCCCGACATTCTCTGTGGGGTTCCATATGGATCCTCCACGGTATGACTGTGGTGGCTCCTCTTTTGCCAGAATCTCAGATATCGGCCTACTGTCGATTGGTAGGGTTAGATGGGCCCCAGCTCTCTTGCTGCATCCTGAAAAATACAAACACAATCTCCATTGTAGAGTGAGATCAGTGTAGGTTAAAAAATACCCACAATTCTGGATTACCTAGATTCTATTTTTAGTAGCCTCCCCGTAAATCGCTCCCATAGTGCAACTTGTTTTGGGAGCCCAAGAGTACGGGATCTGGTGCCTATCACCCTGAATCCCAAGTCTCAGACAAGGGGTCTCCCTCACTAAGTGGAAAATTGGCCGATTTGAAAGCTATTGTCTCCCCCAGGCCCAGGCTTCTCCCTTACACATGTGCTCTTTTCTTGGTTCACTGTTCTCTCCCAGTAGGAGGTGTGGTCAGCCTACTCATGGCCACAGATTGTGTTTCGTGTCAGTGATTAAAGGCAGAATTTGTGATTGTTTTCCAAGTTCCTGTAATTACCACCAGAGCACACATCTAACTGCATAGACATTTAGTTATCTATCACAAGATAATATGTCTAAAAACGGAGAGATATGAAATTAATAATGATCCTTACACATTGAGTAATTTATTTATATATCATTTCTACAACCTTTGTTCTAAAAAAAGATGCTTTTAAAGTCCAAGGAAAACTCATTATCTGCTGCAGTTTTCCTAATTCTTGAAACACTCCTCTGAGCAATAACTGCTTTATGAAGCTGTTATAATCATATTCCTTAGATTATCTCATGAAACAATTTTCCAGCCTAGTATCAATAAACCAGAGAAATGATCTACAAGCACATGGGAGTTCTTCATTGGGAGCATGTCAGGGTCCCTTATATCATTATCCTAAAGTATTTCAGTCCCTTCAGGGACACAGATAGGTCCACTCTGGTAAAAGTGAAATGGTAAGTGGAGACCAGTGGTGAGTGGATCCATGAAATAGATCGTGTGCATGCTCACAACCTTTGCAAAGTATTTCTAGTGTGATGGGTTTGGCAAAATACCACATAGGAAATTAAATGGCAAAATGGTAAGAAGTTTTTGCCTTAGGCTAAGGATGTATCCTTAGACATTCTGTTATTTTGTAATAGTTTTGCAGATGTAACATTTTGGTGAACTTTTAGTTTAACACAGAATTTTTCTTTTGAAAGGTAATGTTAAACTGTGTATATTTTATTTTAGAGAAAGGCAAAATACTTTCACCCAACAGAAAAGGTGACATTTCCATTTTGTGCAGTCTGCTAAAAATGCCACCGGAGCTAGTTTTAATCCATGTCAGTGAATTCTGCCCAGATTGACTTTAAATGTAGCATTTTATTGCTACAGAAGAAGAAAAAAAATCAGCATTTCCTTCAAAATAAGCTTAAATAGATCTGTAATGGGATTTTAGTTACAGACTTGAATTTTTATACATGCTTGTTGGTTATGTTGTTTGAAATTCCCTTTCTGCATTTACTGTATGCTTAAAATATGAGCCATAAGCAGCTCGAAGGGTGGGTTTGGGACTTTATTCCATCCCATGAAAGGTTAGCACTGTTCTGCAGTGCCTAACACAACCTTCAAATCCCATAACTTAGACGATCTTTCTAGGCCTGTGTTACACTTTCAATGTGATTTAGAAAAGTATGTTCTCCCAAGTTAAACACACAGTAAAGAATCTGTCCTTATTTTCATAAAACAATCATGTGCCCTAGAGCTATCATAAATGGATAAATGTGTGGTAGATTTTTGTGTTTATGAATATGATGATATGATGAAAACTTTCACAAAAAATCTGTATTATTTATTTGCACATCATTGTTTTATTCTGTTATGCTTTTTATTTTTTTAATTTTATCTTTATTGCTCAAAATTAGATACATTGATTAAGTAATTATTGTGCTTATTTTCCCATTTCCCTCCCCCCCTGTTCCCAATCCACAGTGTATCCTCCTTCGTGGACACACTGGATTAATCCATATGGCAAGGGGTTATGGATACCACAGGAGGCATCAAGTTTGCCCCCCCTCTTTATGAATTGCAGCTGAGGGGGGTAATGTCTCTGGGTAATCTCTCCCACCATGGCTCTTACAATCTTTCCACCCCCTCTTGCGCCCAGTTCCCTGAGTCATGGAGGGTGAGTTTTAAGTCTGTTTCGTTGTTGCTGTTGTGACCTTAAGAGTCTCTCTGTGCTTCTACTTTAAGTTGTGTTGGAAGTTGTTGGTGTCTGTCTCTCTGACTTATCCTGGGATGACTGATTGGCTGTGGTCATAGGTCTCTTTCCTGCCCCACCACTGTCTCAAGTGTTTCACTTCTCACCTACAAGATATGCCTGGGGTAGTTCATCTCTTGCTGGGATGTCAGCCTTCGGCCTGCAGTTCATCGGTGGAGTTTGAATGACCACAGCTCTCTCACTGCCTTCTGAAAAATACAAAAAGAATCTCCATCAGAGTGTGAGATCAGTAAAGATTAAATGAGACACACATTTCTAATTTGGCAAAATTATACTGAGATTAGCCTCTCTGTAGTTCTCAGGTAATGGAGATTTCTTTTTGGAGCCCCAGTTTTTGGGTCCCGTAGGATTTTGCCCTGAGTCCCAATTCCAGTTAAGGGTTCCTTGTCACTGAGTGGATTTCTTGGCCAATTTCAAAGCTGTTGAATACTCCTCCCACCCCAAATCCCAGGTTTTGGTGCCTCTATTGCAACAGTGATCATTTCTTGTTTCTTTGATTTCTCCCAGAAGAAAGTATGTTCAGACGTCTCATGGCAACAGTCTTCATTTTGTATCAGTGGTCTCTGTTTTCTTGGCAGCTTATATTGTGCCTTCTAGCACTGCACTTGCTACCATCTGTGTACTGGATACCATTCCTAGTATGTCATTCTAACAATTTAAAATATTAAATATTGAAAGGAGTATGAAATTTAAAAAAAATTCTCATCTTTAATAGTTTCTTTTTCAGGTGGAAAAATTCTACAAATTCATTTTTCTATATTGACATAACTCAATCAGTATCTATAATAAATATATAAACTGATTCTATATTAAATATTTAACCCAATATAGAGGAAAGTTAATTAGAAATACTATGTTTTTGCCAGTACATTAATTCATGTCTGTAATTCCAGCACTTTTGAAGCCTGTGTCAGGGAATATGTCATGGACCCGGGAAGTCTGGTGTATCTAGTGAATTCTATGTCAGCCTGGGCTGCAATGTAAGATATTTTTGCTCATAAACTCCAAAAAGTGGGCAGAGGGGGGACCTAAGTAGTTGGTTCAGTTGATTAAGTGCTTCTCATGGAAGAATGAAGACCTGACTTTGGCTCTTCAGCCCCACGTGGAGAGCCTGCCTTCAGCACACCATCCTCCCAGTGCTGGGGAGGCAGAGTTACAAGGATCCCTGAAGCTCGCTGGCCAGCTGGTCTAGCAGAATGGAAGTTAAAGGATCCATTGAAAGGCATTTTCTCAAAAAATTAGGTTTTTAGTGATTGAGGAAGATATTTGACATCAGCTTTTTAAGCTCCACATATACATGTACATCCAAGCACACACACACACACACACACACACACACACACACACACACACACACACACCTCAAAAAGCAAGAATAAAAAAGAAATGCTATGCTTTATATTTTTTTACTTCTACAATTACATATGACATTCACTTCATATTAAACTTTTAATTTAATCTTTTGTTTAAATGTCTTGATAAACTGCTAAGTATTTACTTATGACAATATTCTCTGAAAATTTAAGCTCTTTGTCTATCCATTTACACATACAAATGCCACATTTCACATTCATAGTTTTCAATGTTTTCTCTCAGTCTCAATACTAGAGATTATATTTCTAATCCAGATAAAAATAAATGCTCTCAATTTGTTTAACATTTTTCCATAATTAGTTCACTTAGCATGTCTCATTATAAAATAATTATTTCCAACAAATGCAGGATACTTAGAAAAAAGGTTTTCTTCTTTTTGAAGTCATTCTTTTCATCCTTTTAAAATTCAAAACATATGTAAAATGAGTCAAAGAACATTAATCTTTATGAATGCTACAGGGAATATAGAGTATTTTCAATTTTAGTAATGATTGACATACTTAAGATAATATTGTCTTAGTATATTTTTGTGTTATAGCTAAATATTTAAATATAGGTGTGGTATAAAGAAGAGAAGTTTATCTTATTCAGAATTTTCAATCTGAACATCCAGAATAGGTAGACTCCACTGACTCAGCATCAGATAAGCTTCCCATGTCTGAATCACCACATGCTATGTGGAACCTGACAGGGGTACCAACCAGAGGGGGTGGTTACACAGAGAGACAAGAAACAAGAGAATGAGTGCTATCAATCTTTCTGTATTCTATCCATCTTATTACAAGCCACCAGAGTCCAACAAGAACTGCCCTCATCCCTTCAAATGACAACATCTAGAATGTTCCCCTGACCTCTCACTGCTGCCCACATTGCACACCTTCTACAACCTCCCAGGTTATAATGCTGAGGACTAAACCTGCACTACATGACCTATGGGGACCCATTGAAACTGAATACAAACTGGAAAAAATGATAATATTCTGACATATAGTTTAATTAACAATTATCCATATAAATAAATTTCTAACTAATTAATTAATCATATTCTTCATATTATCATTCTCTTTTGAAATCAATTTAATTTCTGTTTTAAAAGATTTATTTAAAATGGAGCAATTTAAAACATTTTCTATTATTAGAATCTTTTTACATCTGGAAAGATGTTTTTTTGTTCCTAGAAATTTTCAATTAATTAAACATAAAAATCTCAGATTGGCAGCAAGGACTTTGACACAATATTTTTATTTTTGATAAATATTTTATTATTAATATTCTAGGTATGTTCATACTAGAATTGCCTTCTAATGAATTATATAAAACAGTCTAGCAGTTGCGCTCCATCACTGTTTCAGTATGACACATCCTGTGAATATCTGAGCACTATCATACAGCTGTGTTTTGTATTTTGATAGGCCAAGGGCGAATGGCTACAGCCAAACAGCATAGCAGAAAAGCTTAGGGTTACTCTACTGAATTTTATCATTAGAAAAATGTCAACAAATCGCCCCAAGACCCTAGTCAAAAATGATGTAGTAGACATACATTTCATTTTCCTGAACAACCATATGAAAAATTCTGAAATATCAAGCATTCTTTGACTTAAAACCTTGTTTCATTGACATAATGAAGGTTCATATAAGTTCTTGTAGATGGAGAATAATTCTTGCAGGTGGAGTCATAATTCAAGATAAACTGGAACAAACAGATGGTGAAGCAGAAAGGCCCTAGAGTTCAGTGTTATTTTAGAAAACCTCACTGTGTAATGTTAGGACGTAGCCCCACTGTGGTGTTATCTAAGCATCAGACAAAATCCAGTTGTGAATGATCAGGATGTGCCTTGTCATAGACCACACTTGGGGTGGTTGGATTTTGGAAAGGGGAAAGTATCAAACGTGTATAATGAGTTTGCTGTCTTCACTCAACATCACCCATTTTATTCTTTAATCTCCCTCAGCATCCACAATGTCCTGATGAGCTCCCCCTGCTCTCCACCTCGTACACCTTTTATTACTTCCCACACTACAATGCTGAGAACCAAGCCTCCACCACACGAACCTATGGCGACCAACTCAAACCAAATACAAACTAGAAGAAATGGATAATCAAAACAATTCAGATATGATAAACAAGTATTCAGATATAGCATGGGAAATATCTGTAATACTTAATTTTTAAAAAGAATGAAGGTCAGTTTCCTTATAGAATGCACTGAAAATTATAGCCATGAATTTGTATGAGAATGATGGAATACCACAGAATATTGGGAAAAATTCAGTTCAGAAGCTTTTTAGCATGAACTAACTCCAGGGCAGAGGATCCCAGTTCTCTGATCCTTCTCCTCCTTTCCCATATTCAAATAAGTGTTCTTTCTCCACAGACTCAGTCTTGAAGCTTTTGCAAATTTGTATGAGGGATTTGTGACAATCAAATGATGAGCAACTAATCACACTGTATGAATTGGTCCTTAAATGAAAGCAGTTACAGAAACATGTAGAAAATGGACCCATGCCTATGTCCCAACACAGTAGACTTGCATTGATGTGGTTCTGAGGAAGGGACCATTCAATAGGATGAAAAAAAGATGAGTCTTATTCATTAATGATCTCCTTTCAGGTATAGAAAACTGAGAAATAACACTGTGAGATAGGGGGTAGAAAGAAAAGAGGGATCAGACTACTTACTTATTAATTGTTAATTAATTAATTATTTTTTTAATTTTGGTTTTGCATGGTAGGATCTTGCTTCAGCCCAGGCTGATCTGGAATTCATGATGTAATTTCAGGCTAGCCTCTGATCCTCCTGCCTCTCTGCCTCCAAAGTGCTGGGATTAAAGGCCTGAGCTGCCACACCCGGTTCACGCTATTTATTAAAACATCTAGGATTCATTGAAATGTCTTCTAGAGTATGTGGGGTATATGAGTGAAGACTGGCCTTTATTTTAAGAATTTTAGTATTAGACACTGCTGCAAGACTGACTTTTAGTCATTTTTCATAGTTAAAATCATAACATGTTTCTGTTTTCTTTTTCTGTTTTAAAAATGACAAATATTAACTACTTACTCACAGACTTTTTAATTGGCTATATATCTGCCACCTTACATCACCTTATGTGATGAACTTCACTGCGGTTCACTCCAAAAGTCTACATATTCAAGGTTGAGAATGAATTATCGTTTCTGTATATGCTTATCTCATTGTAAAAAAATGGGGAAAAGGAGCTTGAATATGTTCATGTAATTTTATATTAAATGCTTCTCTTTAGGTTGGGGGAGATGGCTTAGCTGTTAAAAGTGTTTACTTGCAAAGCCTGCAGGCCTTAATTGAATTCCTTAGTACACAGATAAAGCCAGATAAATAAACAAAAGCAGTTCATGCATCTGGAGTTCCTTTGCAACAGCAAGGACCCTGGTAATTTGTTCTCTCTCTCCCTCCCACCTCTCTCTCTCTCTCTCTCTCTCTCTCTCTCTCTCTCTCTCTCTCTCTCTCTCTCACACACACACACACACACACACACACACTTTTTTTAAATTTTTACTTTTTAGATGACAATGAAGATTTTATTTTATTTATTTATTTTTTATTGTTCATAATGAGTTCCATTGTTTAGTGGGCCAACCATGAGTTGTTATCCCCAATTCCCCGTTACCCCCTTCCCCATCTCCAGTCAGCTGGATATCCTCCTCGTGGGCCGTCTGGATCAGTCTTTGTGGTAGGGGACCATGGATAGCTCATTCTTCAGCCAGGCTCTCATGTCTCAAGTGTGTAGTTACTGAGGGTTGCCAGGTCTCTGCTATTCTCCCCCACCACGGCTCTCACAATCTTTCCGCCCCCTCTTCCGCTCAGTTCCCTGAGTCGTGGTGGGCGAGGATTGAGGCTGCTATGGTGTTGTGAGCTTAGGGGTTTTTGTGTCGAGATTCGTTGGTTTCTGTCACACTGGCTTGTCTTTTGTTGATTGGATGGCTATGGCTGTGGGTCCCTTGTACATCCAATCATTCTCTGTGGGGTTCCATATGGATCCTCCCCCGTATGACTGTGGTGGCTCATCTCATGCCAGGATCTCAGCTTT
>PVHP010049305.1:0-12215 GCA_004024765.1 Zapus hudsonius
TGGACATCACCTCTGCCACAGCACTGCAAACAGCAGCAGGAAGGTGTGACAAATACTGGCAAGGGGAAGCTGGCTTATAACCCCATAAGCCCGCCCCTGACAACACAGCTTCATCAAGGTTGTAAAACCCAAACTGCCATCAGCTGAGGATCGATCTATCAGAACACATTCAATTGTTTGTGGGGGACACCTGGATCAAACCATGACATTATTTAATAGTACTCTGAGTGCTAGTTGGCTTCTAGGTTTGATCATTGTTCTGTACTAAGATTGTGGACAATGGCAACCTTAGGGGCATATGAATGGAGGACATAGGAATACTCTTTACATTTCAAGTAACTTTCCTGTTTCTTCTTTTTTTGCATATGTATGTGTGTGCATGTAGAAATATTTGAATGAAGCCAGGCATGGTGATGCACATCTTTAATTCCAGCATTTGGGAGGCAGAGGTAGAAGGATTGCTGTGAGTTTGAGGCCAGCTTGGGGCTGCAGAGTGAATTCCTGGTCATCCTGGGCTGGAGTGAGACCATCCCTTGAAACAAACAAACAAAAAAGAAAAATGTATGTATATGGGCATATATTTACATCTGTGTGTATGGGTGGAAGCAAGAGGTCAATGTCAGATGTCTTTCTGAACCGCTCCCTACCTTTATGGAGAAAGAAACTGACTGCACCTAGAATTCACTGACTTGGCTATGAACTAGTGAGCCTGCAAGACAGCGCTGGGCACACAGGGGTGCTTGGCTTTTATGCGTGTTGGGGGTCTGAACTCGGGTCCTGGTGTTATGCAGCGAGCACATTATCCGCTGAGCATCTCCCCAGTTCTGCAGCTTTCCAGTTCCCAGTGAAGACAATTTTAAAAATCCCAAACTGCATTGACTTTGAAGTAGCTTTAAGATTCCTTGAAGGCATTTTCCTAAAGACATGCAGCTTGGAATAATGTGTGTGTGATGTGGCCAGTGAATCCGTTCTGATCACATGAACAATAGTCTTCCTTTGCCACCACTTAAGACTGGTCCAGGTGTATCACCATGACCAATGCACTCAGAGGGGCCTCCTCACCTTGTGAGGTTGCTAGGGGTAGACCCCCGAGTGACATGAGGTTGTGCAGACACATTCCCGGGTCAAGACCCCAAGAGCTGGAATAAGTTAACACACTGTCCTGCAGAGTCTAATCACTGCCTTCCTAGCACCTGTCACCCCATGTCCCCTTACAAGGCCATTAAACCAATGTTACCAGGTGCAGTGATCCCTCACCATCCTCACAGAAAATAGCAAAATCAACTTAAAAATGTAGCTGCTAGCCAACGATGTCACTGACAAGTCACTGTTGTGGATGGACTGGAGGGACTTTTACACTGTCACAGGACAAGAGCAATGACAGAGCTGGGAGCAGCGGCCATGTGTTCCAGACCCAGGAAATGAGGCTGCAGGGACCCAGTCCTGGGGAGGAGTGACACTCCTGCAAAGTCCTGGGTGAGGATGACAAGGTATTCCCTGAGTCCACCCCCCACCCCCAAACACACATGGGAACTTTGGTTATGTTTTGATGCAGGTTAATCTCAACATGCTAGAAGGTTCCTTTTGATATTCACCCAAAGCCCTTGGGACTAGAAGACAGGTCTACTTTCATTGTTGACTCACCTGAAGGACTCTAAATCATTGGTCACCACTAAGGTATGTGGTTTACAGTTTTTAGGGTTGACATTGAGAACTTCCACACACCCCTTCCCCCTCCGCTCTGAGAACTCTGACATGAGGACCACTGCTTAAAATAGTCCTGTCCTCCCTGCCCAAGCCTGATATGTAGTTCCTGTCTAACTGCTTGTCACCTTCCTTGACAGAGCAGGTCTCCAGGTGTCCAGCCCTGGATGACGCTGCCTTCACCCTATCACAGCGTGTCTGAACAATTACTGAAATATTCATCTCCATGCTACCATTCACCCACTTCAAGGGCCCAAGTCGATGACTGTTAAGTTTATGGGCTGTGCAACCATCACCTTAATCCAGTTTTGGAAGTTTCATCACCTAAATAAGATGCTTTATTGAATCAGTCTTTAGTTTTTGACCCCAAATCCATGCACTCACTCATCTGCACTGCCTTAAATAGTGGACACTTCTCCTAAATTGTCATATTTTCCATGGTCACACGTGGCTGGCTTCTTTCAGTCGGCAAGCCTTTTGAGGCTCACCTGGGATGTAGCATGCTAGTTATTTGTGGCTTTCTGCTGCCCCCAGCCCCAAAATTCCTTCAAGGTGTTAGGACTACCAGCTGAGTGGCCTTCCTGCTTCATCCCAGGCTCCTCTAAAGTCCTTTCTCTGTCCCACCTCAGTGGGTTTTCCTAGGCTGAACCAACTCTCTCCAGTTCTCCCATGATCCTCTTCCCTCCTCCTCCAGGCTCTGGCTGTGCCCCTTAGCCCCACCCCCAACACCTTTGCCCACCAATGCCCCCTCATTCGGTCCAGGTCTTTGTCCTAACCCTGCCTCCTGACCTTGACTGAGCAGCATTCCTTGTTTGGGATTTGCTTGATATGCTTCATGTTTCTTCAGAGCTCTTAATTCCTAGTGAGCAGGGTCTTAATATGGGCCGCTGTAACAAAATACCATAAACTAGGTGGCTTATTAACAGAAATTTATTTGACAGTTAGTTCTGCAGTCTGAGATCAAGTTGCTGACAGATTGTGTGGTGAGGGCCAATTTCTTGTTCACAGGTTGCACCTGTCCAGCTGTGAGCTCACATTGTGGAAAGGACAAGAAAGTAGTCTTTCCAAACACAACAATCCCCAATCATGACCCAATTACCCACGAAGGGTCTCACTTCCTAATTCTATCAATACTGGAATATTTCAGTATTTCAGTTTTAAGAGGGACACAACCATTCAGACCTCCCTAGAGTGACTGACTGATCAGGATAGGGCCTTCCTTGGGGATATGAACAACCCTACCACCTTCATTCTCAGGCCTGACCACCCCTTTCCTTCCTTCACCTTTGCCTCTTTACCGCCCTGATCAGCTCCCCACCCCGTCATTAACCACCTTTGAGTCTTCACTACCTGTTCAGGCATTGGCTGTGTGATCTTCCTTGAGATCTCTCCCGAGCCTGCTGGCTGTCTCTCCAATGTAGAAAGATGGCCGACAGACTTCCCTAGTTGAAATTTATTCTTTTCAAGCTAGAAGCACCATTTGTGTATAGCTGCCTAAGCTTTATAGGCATATTAAAACACACACACAGGATTAATTGCAGTTTTACAATATTCCAAGTATGAACACATTAAATAAATTTATATCACTAAGTAACAAATGCTTTGTGGCAGGTCCAGCAAGGCCACTTGTACAGTGGATACAACCCCTCTGCCCCAACCCAAGCTACAACCAATGTGAAACAGAGCTGAGGGGCAGAGCACAGGACACAGAAAGGTAGTATTGCATGGTGACTGCCTGAAAGGACTCTGATCTTGTCTTATTTTCTACATTGAAACCTTTAGACACCTTAAGTGTGTGGGAGCAATTGCTTCCACATTCTGCTGTCAAGAGACAGACCTCAGTGAGAAAGTACTGTTGGGTTCTATGTGAGCTGAAAAATGCTCTGGGCTGGGTGTACACAGCTACTTTTCCTTGGACCTCAAGTGACTCACTAAGCCAAGGTGCATATGGTTCTTGGTCAGTGGCTGCAGTAGAGGGTTAGTTTTAGCATCTCTCTGGGTCAGTGTGCACTGTGAGCTCGTTGGTGAGGTTTTTCTCCAGAGGGTTTGTAGAGACTCTGATGTTCAGTGACAGCTATGCTTACGCATACAGCTTAGGGAGCAATTCTAGAAAAAAAATGAACTTTCAACCACTTGTCTATTGTGCTGAAAGAAAATGTCTCATTTTTTAATCATGATTTGAGAAACTTGCAAAGACTAAGGATGCTTTAAGAGCTAGTACTACCCAGGCCAGTAAGTGAATGACCTGAATCCCCAGTCCACAGATTAAAAAAAGTGATACTCAAATGCCCCAGACCAGATCTCCCCTGAGTAAGCGAGCAGTTCTAAGAGCTGTGAGCATCAGCAGGGGCCTAGGATGGAAGGATTCAACGGCTTTTCACTAGCAACATTCTGTGACTTTTAAGTGCTTAGAACCCAATTTGCTGCATAAAGTGCTTTACTCTGATAGTCACCTGCGTTTGAAGGGTTTCCCTCACTGCAAAGAAACCAAAAATAAGGCCTCCCATTCTTCAATAGCATTTATTAGCACTGCAATGAAGTCTCTTTCATGAGAAGAGTTCTCACATTTATTTAAGGATATATAGATTATGGTTATAGAAGCAAATTCAGTTTATTATATGGTATGACCCTGGATTCAGTAATCTACCATTCACAACATGTTTATTGCCATTTATTGAGCTTTTTATCCAAACATGCCTTTTAAAAAATTTTTCCCTTTTTAAAACATGTGCCTGGATAGGGTGGAAAAAGAAATGCCATGTGCTTGCTAAGAAGCCTAGAAAAGATAAAATCCCCACGGCAGCTCTGACGGGCTCCAGTCTGTGAGCGGAAGCACGGTGCTCACCCAGGGAAACATTGTGCCTGGTGATTTCCTGGTGAGAACAGTGGGAAAGCCCTTGAGGTGTGCTGTGGCTGGTGGGGGACAGCAGTGACCCCCTTCTACTGAATCCACTCGATGTTCAGGCACCGCGCTATGAAGGCGAACATATCCGATACTTCTTCTATGACTTTGGCCGTGGGCTTCCCGGCCCCATGGCCAGCCTTTGTGTCCACGTGGATGAGCAACGGGTTGCTTTGTTTCTGGCTGCGGCCCACGATGTACTGGAGGGTGGCGATGAACTTCAAGGAATGCAGGGGGACCACACGATCATCATGGTCAGCGGTGAGGAGGAGCATGGACGGGTACTGGACGCCATCTGCTTCTGGCAACTTCACGTTGTGCAATGGGGAATACCTGCCAAGGATATCAAAGCAGACATGTTCACGAGGACCTTTGAGGAGGCTGCTACGACACAGGGACAGATATGTCACCATCCTAACGTCCCTGGCAAAGGAGGACTGGTGCTCCCTGGCACATGAGGTACCACAGCTGGCACTGGTATAAAGTCCTGCTCGGAGGGAAGGTAAGGAAGGCACTTGGGGCTGCTGAAATAAGTCAGCTTATTTGTCTTGACATGTCTGTATGCTCTAGATAATTTTCACTGCTAGATAGCCGACGAATGACAGCCTTGAAACCAGCTGCCTATCCTCGGGTGAAGAGCTTGGAATCCAGCCAGCAGTAGCTCTGTCCCTTTCACAGTGATTACACCTGCATTCCAGGCTCAACCGCACAGTCTCAGGAAGGTGGGTGACCCCTCTGGGCCTGGAGAGGTCTGCGCACACAGGAGCCTTGGCTGGAGCCTGTCTGGGAAGCTACCTTCAGCCAATGGAGAGAGTCAGGGGAGGAGATGGCTTTGGAAGCCCAAGGTAAGTTTTCAAGGTAAGTGCATAAGAAGAATCTCAAGAATATGTGTGGTTGCTATAAACATGATCAATAACAGTTAAGAGAGAAACATCAACATATCTTTACACTTTACCCAGCAAGAGGGTTTTGTTTGCAAAGCTCGGAACTAACAGATACAGTCAAATGTTACTTTAGAACAGAAGCATGAAGTAAACCTCTCCTCAGCTCACATGTGAAGGCTCAAATGTTCTGGGCGGCAATAGGTCTGTTTTCGACCAAGCCCTGGACTCCGTGGAAGGGTTAGTGCTGTGTGGAAGCACGTGTGGAAAGCTCTACCTGTTAAAAATGCAGAGTTCTGTAGAAAGAGCACTTGGTTAAGTAAGCTTCATTTACCCTAGTCATTCAAAAGCTTGGAGATACAGCCCTTTTGGAAGAATCTTATAATATGGTTTGCTTGGTTTCAACTCTGTAGTTCAGGCTGTCCTTGAACTCATAGCGACTTGCGTGCCTCAGCTTCCCGATTGCTGGGATTACAGGCATGAGCCAGCAGGCCTGGCTCAATCTTATAATATTCTGTCTAGAGAGCTCCTGGGGACATAATGTGGAGCTAATGTGCAGGGCTGAGCTCTAAGCTCACTGGCTAGTATCAGGAAAAGAAGATCCGATCCTCTGGGAGCAACTAGGAGCCCCACAGGAAAAAAAAAAAAATTCTTAAAACTAATCTTTTGCTTTCCAATTAATTTTGGATGTATTATATTCTGACTAATATTTTGTCGCCACTGATGTACACTTAAGCATTTTCAAATGTCTTTTCAAAGGCCAGTTAATTTGAACTATAACTCCTCTGGATAGCCAGACAGCTTTTACCAGTGTGCATAGGGAGACCATTTGAGCTTTTATAAGTAACAATATTCAGAGTGAACTGTTTTCCCCTTTCAAAATAATTATATTCCACTGAGGAGGGCCCTCATAACCAGAGGGAAATATGACCAACATGAATGGCCACCTCTGCAGTTTTTCCAATCACATCTTTGTGATGGTTTTTGTTAAAGACAGTGGGGCTAGGGATGTGGCTGGGGCTCAACGGTAGAATGCTTGCCTAGTGTTGTCAAGGCTCTGGGTTCCAATCCCCAGAACCGAAATAACACACACACATGTACACGCGCACAAAACCCCAAGGATGACAACAAGGGATTACCTTATCTTCTACTTTTCTATAAACTACATGCACACGAAAGCACTCTAACCCTGTTGGCTACACTCAATATGATCACAGCTGATCATTAACAGCAGACAGGTCAATATCAGTGAAAGCATACTTAAGGAGCCATTCGAAGTGTTGTTTGCTGTCTGAGCACCCGTAGTCAGTGGTCCAGGCATGACCGATGGTAAACTTATGGAACTTCAGCATGTCCATGACTCCAACTTGGGCAATGACACAACCAAACAGGTCAGGCCGCTGGTTTGCACAAGCAGCTAAAAACCAAGACAGAAGGAAGAGGGAGGCTGTTAATCACTAAACATCTACACAAACTTCATTCTTCCATGCCTTCAGAACCTTGGCAGCCTTCATCCTTGGAACACAGGAAGAAGCCATCAAACCCCCCCCCCCATTTCCAACATGCTCCAGAGGTGGGAAAATGGGAGCCTTACAGTAATAGAGCTTTGCTCACTACAGTGTCTTAATGGGGAAGTGATTCGTGAAAGGCTCTAGGATCTTCTCAAGACCCTGCTGCTCCTCCCCAAACCACTTGCCTTCACCATATGTTGGGGGGAGGGTCTGAAATGCAGACCCTCTAACAAACATTGACATATCTTATCCCATTTTTCAAATTCTGCTTTTGCAAATTTTACTATTTTTGGTCATGTATTATTAGTGAATACGACAGTTTATGAAGAGCTCCCATATATATTCAAAGTAACGAGCCCACTCCAACCCAATCTGATGCCTAATAGCATCGCTTTCTGCTTTACTTTTAAGAAATTTGGAAAGATATTGATAAAATTAAAATTATTTTGAACATCTTTGCATTTTGAGGATAGGGATGCTTGGGATTAAAGCCAGGTTCCCAAGCATGTTAAACACTTACTTTTCCATTACCAACACAGTGTAAGCCCTGAAATGCAGGTTTTGATATGACTCAGCATGTTTTGAAGACAAGAATGACCGTTCATCCCTGATCTCCCCAAAACAGTCCACTGAAAGACCCGAATGCTTGTCACATGTTTTGAGTTTATGTGAGCGATTCCGCACAAGTGCCATGAAGGGCTCTCACCCCCTAAATGGCATCGGAGGACCTAGCAAGCAAAGTGCCGATTCATCACACAAAGTCAAACACTATTGAGAGGGGAAAAAAGTAAAATCTCACCACCTACCCAACATTAGAATCAAAAATTAACACAGCATCGTAAAGCATAGCATGTTCCACTTACATGGCCCCGGCAGGGTGTTCACCGCTCAACTTCACACTGAGGACAGTGAGGGCATCTGTCCATCTCACAGGGCTCAGTGTGCCTCAAGAGCTCGGGACACAGGTGCTCAGACAAGTGTGGGTCTGCCTTTGTGTGCCCCAGCTTTCCTCCTGACTTCTCTCTCTGTGCACATGACTATATCATCACACAGCATACGTATGAGGAATCTTGTGAGGGTCACAGGTTATCTGTTCTGAGCAGTATTATCAGGGACTGTCAGACACAGCCCTGGGCTGGCTGAACACTGTGAACTGGTGGTTTTGGTTTGCTGGGTGATCAATGCCCCGAATGCAGGCTGGCTTCAGTCAGTATCATGTGGGCCCAGCTGTCTTTATTTATTTGTAAGCAGAGAGCTAGAGATAGAGTGTGTGTGTGTATGGGCACGCCAGGGGCCTCAAGCCACTGCAAACAAACTTCAGATGTATGCACATCTTTGTGCATCTGGCTTACGTGGGTACTGGGGAATTGAACTCCGGTCGGTCCTTGGGCTCTGGAAGCCACTAACTGCTTTAACCACTGCTGTCTTTTTGTATGTGATTTTCAGATGTTCAAGTACAAGTGAGTTTTGCTTTCTTTGTATCACTGCTCCCATCTGTGAACCCTCAAAAAAACTAGCACATTGAGTATGTGAAAACCCCATGAGGGTCAGCTTATAGGTCCAATGAAGTAAAGGCAATGCTCACCTACTAAGAGGCCTCCATTGGAACCTCCGTTGATTGTCAGCCTCTTGGAAGACGTGTACCCCTCCTTGATCAGGTACTCGGCAGCACACTGGAAATCATCAAAGCAGTTCTGTTTGTTGGCCAAGATTCCACCTACAACATTTCAGAGTGAGAGAGGATGAGCTGAACATCACAAACAGTGAGTTTGACCTCCATGGAATTCGAATGACAGAAGGGCATAGTTTCAACTTCCAATGCGTGAATCCAAAAGAAATAACTCAGAAACCAGCACAATTTTAGAATGTCTACAAGGCCAAAGCCAAACATGGGTCCTCCACATGAACACATGTCTGAAGTCACTGCTGCTGAGAGGAACAAAATGCAGACCCGGATCTAATTAGATATTTGACATTAGCCACTTTTGCAGGAATTCAATTAAAGACGAAGCAATCTGATTGAAATAATTTTTTCTCATCAAAACAAACGTTATTAAGATTTTCAGAAGAAATCACTGGTGAATTGGAACAGTTGTGATTACTTAGTTTTCGGGAATTTCAGACATTTGGGGTATATGCCTATTTTTAAAAGTGCATCAAATTTTAACTTCAATGATTGAATGAGATGAAAATTCGATGTGTCACTGTTGTGTACACTAGGCTGTGGTTGGAAAAGGTCACTTCTGATCCTTTCTCTACCTAACTTTTTGAGTCACTGTAACCACATTTTAGCTTAATCAATCCACCTACTCACAAAGCTTTGGACTATGTAGGTTGGTTCTAATTAATAAAACAATGGGAAGAAGAGAGCAGACCGGTCCCAAGGGCACCTTCCCTATCAAACCCTGGTGCGTGTCTGATGACCAGAGGAGGGCTGGCCTCAGGCTTGGGGTGTATGGCTGGGATATATGTTTGCACACATAACCATATACAATTTAGACAGGAAATCAAGTGAGGCAAAGGGTCTAGTCTTAGCCTATGGACTTGAGATAGAAATTTTATTCTCTCGCTCTTTCTCTCTTTTTTTTTTTTTTCTGAGGTAGGGTCTCGCTCTAGTCTAGGCTGACCTGGAATTCACTATGTAGTCTCAGGCTGGCCTCAAACTCACGGCAATCCTCCTACCTCTGCCTCCCGAGTGCTGGGATTAAAGATGTGCGCTACCACGCCCGGCTGAAATTTTATTCTCTTTCATCAACCATCTTCCCGTGTCACAGTATGGCTGCAATATAAGTGAACTTGACTCTCCAGTGAAAATTGTGTAGTGAATTCTGTGTAGTTTCCAACATGATGACAACCAAGGATGGTGCCAATACTGAACATCTGACCAGGCATTGGGCAGCAGGCTGGAGCCTCACGTGTGTTAGTTGGAACCATTTTTGCTGAGCTGCACCTGTGGTTTGGTGTCAGCCCTTGAGTTATGTGCTGGATGCCAGGGTCAGGCCCAGGCCTCTCCTGCATCTTTGTACCTAACAGGCACTTAATATCTCTTAGAATGAATAGCCTCTGATGGCCCTGCTGATGTTGGACAAGCTGCTTCTCACCTGGGGCTGATCACCAGCCGTGAGCGCTGTGGCCACTCATGTCCCAGCATGCCTTGTTTTTACATGATGGCTGATGATGAAAGTGCCGCCCTGTGCTCCCTCCCCAAGGACACTGGGCAGAGGCAGCTGAAGAACAATGTCAGCTATGTGACCACCTGGATGGGCACTCCATAGAGGAAGAAATGAAAAAGACAGGGCTTTAAACTGAAGATGATCATTTTTAAAAACCTGATCCTGCCGGGCTTGGTGGTGCACGCCTTTAATCCCAGCACTCGGAGGCAGAGGTAGGAGGATCACCGTGAGTTCCAGGCCAGCCTGAGACTACATAGTGAATTCCAACTCAGCCTCAGCTACAGTGAGACTCTACCTCAAAAAACCAAATAAACAAACCAACCAAACAAACCTAATCCTCTGGGATACGAAGCTATTTCTCGTAGACCAACAAGGATATATGCTTCAGGAGGTCAGGGAATAAAGAGCAAGTAAAACCAGAAAAAAAAATATGACTGGCTTCTTGTGTCTGAAACATTCCCACATGATATTCCCAGGTCAAGCCAGGAGGTGATACTGGGAAGCAGGAGATATGTACAGTGAGAACAGGAACGCTGGGAGATCAATCCCTTCTCTTAGGAGAAATGGGTGTGCTTTGAAGCTTATTCCCTTAAACCTCCTGCCTCCCGGGTAGGGTCTCACTCTAGCTCAGGCTAGACCTGGCGTTCATGGCTATCCTCCTACGTATGCCTCCCGAGGAAATAAACACCAAGAAGCTCTCCAAAGACTCACTCCCAAGACTGATCATTAAAAATGTATCTCAATTGCTATAACAACCAAAAGTTTGATTATGATCTTGGGGGGATACATGTGAAAAAAATGTGTGTTTCATTATCATAGATAACAAAGGAAAGCCAACAAGAAAAGCCTTGTTTTGAAAGGAGGAGCTGTGCCCATGATGTGACAGCCAAGTGCCCTGGTTGAGCTAAAACACACTTGCTTTTCACCCCGGATCTGCACAACTTGGGCTTTGGCGAGGCTAGACTTACGTTCTGTAAACAACTAGACAAAACACCTACCTTTATGCCACGTCTCTCCGTATTCTCCGCCACCTCTGATGTTAGCCACAGCGAGGACACCGCCCATGTGTCTCACAAAAATGAGCCTGGACACACTGAGAAACAGTGAAGACAGTTTGATCTTCTGGTGACAGACAGCCTACCATGCTTACTCACTCCTTCTCAAAACAAAACTGTATCCCCGAGAACACTCCATAACAGCACTGAAGAGGAGCTCGGTATTTTTATATTATTTGATAAGAATGAAAAATTCACAACTTGTTACTAATGTTCACCTGCAAAGCATAGGTCTTTATCAACATGCAACACAGGCTTCTGGTTCAAGATGGCTGACTAGCAGACATGCCGTGTACCTTGGGAAACAAGGGTCAGGGTTTTCAGCGGGGATCCAGGTCGTGGACACAAACTGTGGCCACCCAAGCAGCTCCAGACACCTCCCAGCACAGGATCCTCATGACTGGAAGCCGCCAGTGTAGACCAGCGCTCGCAAGAGGCAGTGAGTCATATGGAGCTGGCAGGCCATGCCAGAGCAGCCTAAGCCCGCCGGCCGCTTGAGGCTTTCATTCGGCCTCAGCCAGCTTCCCTTGGATTTCCTCTCCGACCCTCCCGCCCTCTGTCTTTCCCGTCACTCCCGGGCCCTTGCATGTCTTTCCTTTAAAACTTTTTGGTTTTTTTTCCTTTTATTTTATTTCTTATATTATTATTATTTTTTTCTCCATCGGCCGACTGTATGTAGCCCCTCCCCCGGGCTTCCCGCCTCCAGTGCGTCTGCCCCGTCCCCCCCCTCGCTAGTCTGTTTCCTTTGCTTTATATTTATTTTAATTTTTTTGGCTTTCTCTTTAACCAGTCCAACCCGGAGCTCCTACATAGCCCCTCCCCCAGGCTTCCAGCGCGGGCCTTGCTACTCTGTTTCCTTGTTTACTCTTTTTTTCTTTTTTCTTTCTCTGCCACCTGCCAACCCGGTCCAGGGGCTACGACCTCCAGCCTCCAATGCATCTGCCCCACGCCTTTTCCGCTCCTGAGGAACCCACCATCAGCCCCTCTAT